>VZSE01009352.1:42792-112648 GCA_013398275.1 Promerops cafer | reverse complement strand
ATAATATAATATAATATAATATAATATAATATAATATAATATAATATAATATAATATAATATAATATTTAAATCTTTGATACTTACTCTTCTAGAAATGAATGGAGTTTTTTGTAGTCTTTCTAGAAAGAAAAAAAAAAAAAAAACACCTATAAGAGCCCTGTAGAAAATATTGAATAGGAAAAATGTTGAGTTGGAATATACTTGGTGGCTTCTTGCCTAATCTCCCACTCACAGCAGGACTGTTGCCAGGACAAGTCAGCCATGGTTTTGTCTTGTCTTAAAGTCTTTTGTCTTTTCTATGGTCCTTCTGGTATTTTTTCCCAGATCAGAAATTGTTTTCTGTCTTACCATTAAAATCAGATAGGAATAGGAGCCATCAACCACGTAAACTCTGATCTTCTGCTGGCATATAAATTATTATGCACCTTTTATTGCAGTAGGACTTTATATTTTGGCAGCACTTCCACAGTTACAATACAAAACTTTCAGGAAAAACTCCTAACAAGGTCAATACGAAAAGTAGGCCAGTTCCCATAAAAGTTTAGTTATCCAAAAGTTATGTATCAAAGTACCTTAAGTTATATATCTGTAACTTACAGTCAATTCACCCTTCCAGTGGAATTTGCTTAGGCTCTCCATACAAAAGAGGAAGACACCACAGAGAAAGATCTAAAGGAGTCAGTAGGCTCTGAAGTGAGCAATCGACAATCAGCATGCTCAGCATGCAGTACCCTGAAGTCAGAAATGACTCAAGGCTTAATCAGAGTAGAAAGGTGCCTAAGGCACCTGTGTGCTTGAGGGGCAAGGGAAAAGGATTCACAGGCACAGCCGAGCTGCTTGCATGTTTGGTCCCTCTATGTCTGCATACTTCTTTACTGCTGTCTTCCACTGGAGAAACGGAATGGTGACTCTGGTCATCTCGTATCACATATCAGTCACCTAACAACAGCCAGCAAGATCCTGACTTTCAAACACCTTGGCTGTTGCTCTTTTCTTTTGTTCCTTAGTGGCTAGTTAGTTCCATTTGGCTGTTAGTTCTGCAGACTTTTGAGATTTTAATCCCTACTTATGTTTCAAGAAATGTTTTTCCAAAATTCAATCTATAAAACATCACATCAACAGTTCTTCTATGCTTACACTATATTATTGGAAGTATGCTTCCATTATATTATTACTTACAACTCAGCCAGCATTTCTTCTAACTGTGTCTTTGGCTTGATACAGGTTAATATGTATATATTTACAGATGAGAAAATAATACATGTATGGAATTTTGGCCTGAAATGTAAAAATCTTCAGAGTGTTTTTTTTAAAAAATAAATGCATTCAGCGTGCACAAGGTGGGAAAATGTAATGTTTTTAGAGAACAATGCAGAACCAAATACACTCAGTGCTCAACACCAGGGCCATGTAAAGTTCTAGTCAATCGGTATTGAGTTTTAGCTTTTTTTTTGAGGAGGTGATTACAGTGAAAGAATATAAGCTTCTTATCCTAATGAACAAAATTATGTCACACTAGATGAATCCCTGCTAAGTCCCTTTCAATGAACACAAAATCCCACCTTACCTGTGGATCCTTAATTACACACAACTATTTCTGGCTCCAAATTAGCAACAAGAGCAAAAATCCACATCTACAAGCCTCTGATAGAGGTAAGACCTTCACAGATCATTCAGCTGACAACAATTAAACCTGATTAAAAACATTGTAGAAAAGTTGTCAGGTTCCACTCTGAACCCTGATTTTCAAGTCTCTGTGATTCACTCAATTTTATTATATAAATGTAATTTGCATAATGGCAAAAGCTGGAGTCAAATTTGTTGTTTTGGTTTTTTTTTTTTTTAAATGAAATGCAGTATTTGTTATAAATAACTTGGATTTTTGCCTTTAATGTCATAGAAATAGTCAAAAATCAGGGAATGAGGATGTGGTTTGTATCAAGGGAATTCACCAACTCTCCCCCAAATTACTTTAATTTTAATGAGACTGCAATAAGTCATTATACATTGTAAATCAAGTGTTAAAGATTCAATCCTGAAAAAGGCATATAGATCTTTTATGGTTAGCTTTAAAAAGTGACTGTTGTCACAGCTTGTGTGAAGAAAGGCTCTGGTGCTCAGAATCATTGGGCAAGCCACTTATCCTCTGTCTTCATGACAGAGGAAGAAAACAGTCCTGAAAAAGAGCAATCTGGAAAAAGAGTGCTGAGAGTCAGCAGGAGTTTCTGAAAAAAGATACGTGTCTTTTACAGAATCACAGAATCACAGAATGAACAAGGTTGGAAAAGACCTTTAAGATCATTTAATACAACCTATGACCTAACACCTCCTCATCAACTAAACCATGGCACTGAGTGCCATGTCCAGTCTTTTTTTAAACACTTCCAGGGACAATGACTCCACCACTTCCCTGGGCAGATGACTCCAGTGCCCAATCACTCTTTCAGTGAAGAATTTTTCCTAATGTCTAGCCTAAGCTTCCGCTGGCACAGCTTAAGACTGTGTCCTCTTGTTCTGCAGTCACCTCTTGGACAAAGCTGAGACACAGCACAGGTCATTAGGAGACCAGCAGAACCTTATGTCAGCCAAAAATTCAGAAGTACAGATATGACACTTTCCATGGAGAAAGCCTTAATATCTTCATAGAAAACTTAGGAAAACTAACTCTCCTCTCTTCCTTTAAAATTTGCCCAAAGGAGGTAAGACCACATGCCTACAATATGATACTCCAGTGGCAAGATTTCCTGCTCAGTGAACAGAGGACCAGACTTGTTTGGAGAGCTCAAACCTCACAAAGTGTTTTCCTTTCATATCTGCTGGACCCAGGCTGAGAACAGAGACT
Organism: Promerops cafer; assembly: GCA_013398275.1. Classification (NCBI taxonomy): domain Eukaryota; kingdom Metazoa; phylum Chordata; class Aves; order Passeriformes; family Nectariniidae; genus Promerops; species Promerops cafer. Next base: position 109,804 of record VZSE01009352.1, on the reverse strand, counting down.
TGGGAGGAACATCGGTTCCTCCCCTTCTATTTATTACATGTGCCTTCACAAAGGGCTGTCTGGGATCACTGAATGTGAGCCTGTGCAAGCGAGTGGGAAGAAAAGTGCCTCTGGAGAGCTGTTCTCAAAAACAAGCTCAACATGATCAGCATTGCTCAACATGATCAATTGTTCTCCCAGCTCAGCATGGTCAACAGCACTGAGGGTGGACATAGGGACTGAAGCACCAAATCGAGGATCCAGATGCAATATCATCACTGAACATAATCAGTCTGAGCCTTTCCACATATAGAAATCAAACAGGACTCCAACACATTGTGAAACCAAGCCACCAAGCAAGAAATTATGCTACACAATTAAGTTCAATGAAAGCAACAGAATCTTTGAACCATCACCCAGGTGTTTCACAGAAAGAATCTGAGGCACAGCCACACCATAAAATCAGGCTTACAAGCTAGGAAGTAATACACAATTTAGATATATATATATTTCATGAGGACTACTTAACTAGTAGTGCATAAAATTCCAGTTTGAGCCAGTTGTATAAATTACATTGACAGGATTACAATCAGAGTGTAAAACCACAGTATTTTTTAATACAAAGTGGCTTCAAAGAGGAAAATCAAAGAACAGTTTATTTCATTTGGTACACAAAGAGATGATTTATAAAATGAAGAGATGATATCTTCCCAAACAAAATTTCACACTCTAGCATTGGTGGAAGAAGAGAGTTAAAATGCAGTTCAGACTTCAGAGCTTCTGTTGAGAATACAATACTAAGCATTCAGACCATGTCACACAGAGATCAGTATGCACAAATTGGTACCTGGGGACAATCCAGGAAACATAAAAAAGTGTAAACATGTTTTGCAAGCAGGTCTTCCAGCATACAACCCAAATTGAATCTAACTTTACAAAAGTGGAAATCTTGCAGTTGTTTAAAGGTAAATTATCTTCTGAGATGAGTTATTTTTTCACAGAGGACAGCTAATTTACTGAGATTTGACCTCCTGCCCCTTTACTGACATGTACTGAATGTGAGTCTAGCCCAAGGGTAATGAATGGTGTTTGAATGAGAGATGTTTTACACCAAATTGTGACAAGGGTAATAGCATGTCACTGAGACTACAACAAATGTCAGGAAAAGGCTGAAATCATAATGGCTTTAGAGTAATCATTATTTGCTGGTGGAAAAACTGCAACAGATTAATTCACCATGCATCTAGTGTGAATGTGGTACAGCTTGATGTAATGTGAGCACAAGTAGTGTGTCATTGTTCCCTAATCTTAACACATAAAATCCAAATTGATGTAGCAAGTTACATTTCAACTAGTAGCATATTACATCCTTTGAAGAACCACATTAAAATTCATTTTGCATTAGGTCTTTTAATCTTGTTATGAATAAAAAGAACATGACACTGATTACGTATAGAAATCTTTACAAATTCATGGCATATAAAATGAACGCTGAATCAAACCAAGGAATCCAGATGATTTAAATAGAAAGTGAACTTCTTTTAGTTTGGATTTTTTTTCTAAAGAAAGTAATGCAGGAGAGAAAATTATTTCTAGTTAAGTGTGATTTTTACTTCAAAAAAACTGAATTAGATTATATCCCTGACGGTCGTCCTGTTCTTTCCTCAAGTCATCATGACTCGAGAATGTAAAAAACAGGAATAAATGCCTTTTAATATTTTTTTGTTTAATACCTAGATATTGTGTTAAGCAAGAGAGTGAGTAAGCTAATTCAAGATAGTAAATAAAATAGTTTATCAAACTGGGGGAAGAAACCTAAACTGATACCTCCTAGAGCTGCAGTCACAAAATATTTTGTAATACTCTCCACATTGCATTTATACATCTAATTAAAGCAATTGTATGCATAAATTGTTATGTTTTTTGTTTTCTACTGAAAATGCAAAAATAATTATAAGGCTTTTAAGCTAACCAAGATGCCTCTGGCAGACATTTTCACTAAAGCTGATATATCTCTGACAGTCGGCATGTCACTTTTCTGTCCTGGCACCCACATCTTAGTCCTAACTGGACTGGATCTTACCCTTTTTCCATGCTGTACAATATGGAATAATAACGATAAGCATCAAAACACAGAAAACTCATATTTATATGCTAATCCTGTATCAACCTACTTACCCTTAAAGGCCTTTAAACCCTGCAGTAACTCATTTGTGAGAGTTTGTAGGATCAAAGACTAACAGCCTGCACTTTTTTTCAAAAGACATGGTGGTCCATGAAATCAAAACCAGAGATGTTAAATGCTACACTACCATTTTTTGCAGCAATTCTTCCATAGGTTACTCCATACTAGTCCAAGCAGCAGTTACAGAAGAGAAAGGCTAGAACTCCATTAAAATCTCACCTCTAGCAAGAGACAAAGATATGGTGAAGTGTGAAAAAATGTTCCTTTACTGAACCGGAGAAAATCTGCAATCAAGATTTCTTGGTTTAAAGATCATTATCACTATCAGCCAGCCAGCAGGTGAATTAAAATTTGTCATGATTTAACACCGGCTGGCAACTCAGCACCACACAGCCGCTCACTCAAACACGCATCAGTGGGATGAGAGAGAGAATCGAGGCAGTAAACCAGAACAAAAATGTATCTGCAGTGTTGATGCTAGATGGATGGAGAGTGCTGCACACAACTACACAAAACAAGAACAAACCATGGTTAGCTGGCATTTAATTTTTCAAACATATGAAAACTTACATAAACTCACTTTCAAAACAAAAGGAAACCCCAAGTCATAATTAACCCTACGATTTTCAGTTAGGAAGAGATTTTGCAGAGTTGTTTAAAATAGTTGTAAGAATTACAGTCAGAATTAATACTGAGATGTGAAACAATCAGAAAAAAATTGTTACAAAGAAAAAAGAGATAAACAGTGGGCCAACACAAGTTTTATGTCCAGCAATCAGATTCTCGGTTTAAATTAGCTAGCTCATCATGAGATGACCTTGTGTATAGTCACATAAAGGTAAGAATTACAATGGTGCTGAGGTAATAGAATGTTGGACAACTCAAAAATCTTGTCTAAGAAGAGACTTCATCTTAGCACAACCATTGCTTACCAGAAAATATCTTCTTTTCTGCTCTGTTCTAAATCTTATAATGCCTGTAAAATGTAAATTTTAAAGCCACCATTTTGATTTACTGGTAGTTTTTGGAGAACCTTTTCTGGACTCAAAGATGGTGATAGTTATTGCAAACATTTAAAGTAATACAGAAACTTGAAAGTGGGAAATGAACGTGAAAACAAGAAAAAAAGGGTCTAGAATAGCGGTGTCAGAATGAAAACAAATAAACTTCTTTTTTTTTGCTTCTTTTAAATGCCTCACCCAGAATCACAGCTTAATATCAGAATATATTTTCAAGTTCAACATTAATATATAATTTCATATAACTCAGAGCTTTCATCATCTAATTGCAAACTTCAGCCAGTTAGCCTAGTATAGATTTGGATAAATAAGCTCAAAATGAGCCTTGAATATCCAGGATGAGAAAGAGGACCTCTTCTCTCAATCATGAATCTGAATACTTGCTGTATAATATGGACCTAAGCACCTTTCTTACTGTTATGCAGTTTGTTTAGACTGCTTATGACACAAAACCAGAGAAACTTGATTTGTGATTAATTGCATCACTTAACCAGTTTATAACCATTGTACCTGGAACAAAATATGAAGAAATCAGACTCAAGTATCTGTCTTAAAATAGTAATGCAATCATAAAATAAAATACAGATAACAGGTTTTGTTGTTTTTACAATTACACACACTCCATCTGAAAGACAAAGAAAGAAGGTTGAAGCTGCTAATTCTGACAGCTCTTAGTTAACAGCCAGAGCTCCACAGACCTCTCTTAGTATTCATGAATCTATGCTGACTTACACAAAGCCAAGATTCATCTTTTATTAAAACATAATATGTGAAATGAAAGTTCTTTAATTTTCTTTCAAATAGCCATCTTCAGCTCTGTTAACTCTATTGAATTCCACTCTGTTTCATCCAGGTCATATCTCATTTCCCTTCCAAACATCCATCAAAGACTAAAAGGTTCTGGCCTATTTTACACATTTTTAATTATGTTATAAAGACTGACAAGACACAAAATTCAGTTTGTGAAAATCTAAACAGAAAAGATTTTAATGTCAATGTCAGGCACAGTAACACAAATGACATCACAAAATCATTAAATCAGATTAGCAATGATTTTTAAAGAAATGAATGGCATTACATCCCAGCTACAAGGAAAATGCAAGGGGAAAAAAAAACATACACAAGGAATAAGCTGTACTTCACTTTAGTAGGAACCTTTTTTGGAGTAGCTGTGCAAGTTTCCTTGTTGCTCTTCCTTTTCCTTACTGTTTTAGCTTTTATTTTTGCTATTTTACAATTTTGTTATAACAGTGGATAACACAATTTAGATGAGAGCATTTACTCTCAAAAATAGATTAATATGATTTTACTGTGCACTGAAATAATACGCAAAAGTCATAAGTTCCTTTGAACTAAGGCAAAGAAAACTTTAAATTGAAAAGAAAATGGCAAAGAACAAGTAAGCATATTGCCTAGGAAAGAAATTTGCACCAACATCTGGAGTATATTAATCAAATAAATAGCCTCAGTGCAACAAAAAGCTTTATTAAAAGATTGATGACAATAAGCAAGCAATCTATTCTGAATTTATCAGCTTTCTCTGATATTGGGTGGCTCATAATAACTCTCAGCAAAAACTTAACAAAATAAATTCTAGGGCTAATAAATAATTTTACTCCGTGCTATAATTATAAAACTATGCAAACTTAACATTCAGCTTAAAGAGAAGTTTTTATTAGCACATGAACCCTCATGTAAATTTCACATATACATATAAATTTTAACACCAGAAAATATTGTATGAATAATAGAGTATTGGTTAAACTGCTAATGCTTCGATAATAGTCACTGACCATGAATCTTTTTTTCCCTGTCATGTGTGTATATCAATCTTTAATACACCTTGACTCACAAGGATAAGAAACTTTCAGAATTTCCATTTCCTTTGCTACTTAGCAGTATCCAAACAACATAAAGTTTGCACAGAACTCAGTGTTCTCGCATCGTCTCACAAGTGTCCAGGGAAGGGCAACAAGGTCAATGAACGGTTTTGAACAAGAATCCTGTGAAGAGTGGCTGAGGGAGCTGGGGTTGTTCACCCTGGAGAAGAGGAGGGTGAGGGAGGAGGACCTTATTGCTCTCTACTACTACCTGAAAGGAATATTTTATTTTATTTTATCAGACAAATCTTTTTCTAAGTACTCTAATTTCCCTGTTTCTATGTGCAATATGTCTTTTCCTTAGCCGTCTCCAGTAATTTCTACTGACTGCCCAGGTTCACAAACTCTACACAGTCATCTCAAAGTAACAGGAAAAATATATTTTGTTTCCGGGTCCCCTGAGGTCTGGTCCCCTGTTCAATGCCCTCCTGGTCTCTGCTTATACTGCAAACTCCAGCTCACCCCGTCTCTTCTTCATCTGCTCTTGACACTTCTCTCCAGAAGATCTCTCTTAGCTGACTTCTGGGAAGGTAGAGTCCCTCCCTCCAATAGGAAGTATCTATTGAATCAAAGTACCAACAGCTGAACAATGAAAACACGCAACAGTTACAGCTTTTTACCCTGCGTGTTGCAGAACAAAGACAAATAACATTGACACAAATCCTTCTACCACCTTACTTAAGCCTCCAAAATAACTTCCTGGAAACAGGGTAGAAGGTATCAGCCAAATGCGAAGATGAAGGAACAGCTCCAAGTCTACCTCTATGGGAGAAAGGAATCCCAAATATTTGTGGTAGGAGCATCACATTACCACAAAGCTGCAATGGCAGAGAGCAGCATCCCTTCCTCCTGCTAAAGTTGGGGTGCTTGCACACTGAGAGTATGGATGAAATGAAATGCAATGAAATGGAAAGGCAGCAAGAGTAACCTGGTGATAAGGTGTCAACATTGGAAAGTGCTGTATTCAAGCTTGTTTAGGATTTCCTTACTTATCTCATTAGGGTGTATTACCCTCTTTAGCTGCATCTCTCCACTGAGCATAGATGAAATATAAGTAAATATGCTTTTAAATTTGAGGCCTAAATTTAAGCGGGATTAATTTGGACCTAAGTACTTGTACTAGATAGGCTCACCCAAGGTAGAGGAACTCCTCTGCTTAGTGACAGAGCTCTGGAGGGAGGTAAGTAGGCAGAGCATGTATCAAGGAGAGTGGGAAGCTGACTACTGGAATTTTATCCTGCCTTCCCTAAGACAGGCCCAACAGGCAGATAGGATGCATGACACAGAAGATTCCTTATCCTTTCTTCATTTGGCTGAACACGGTGACTTTAAGGGGTAAGAGACAATGGTGAAAATTTCCTGCTGGATGCAGAAGGTAAGTCCTCACTGTGACTGTCCCACCCTCCCAGTGCCCCGGTATAGCAGGGATGAGGCTCTGCAAACGGAACTGAACAATGACAATGGCGATGTTGACCTAGGCCAGAGGTGTCACTGAGGTTTAGCTGGTCTATGCCCTGGGTCAAAACTGCTTCCGAAAAGGAGAAAAACAGGACTCCCTTCTGAAGGCCAGATATGTAGAGGGATCCACTTAGGGAGCTCTGCTGCTTCCCTAGAAACCAAGATGAAGATGAGAAAAGAAAGTTTGCTACAATGGCACACCGCTGTTTGAGGGACAGTGTGCTGGCATGGCCTTTCAGTCTGCCATCTCAGCAGAGATAGCAGATGGAGAACCATGCAGCAACAAAGATGCCGGGGATATCGGTTTGTTAGAGACCATGGAAGTGTCTAAGGCTGATCACAGAGAAATTCAGGCTTCTCCCCCAGAAATGTGGTGTCATCAATAGCCCAACAGAAGTGCATCTACATCAATGCACATAGAATGAGCAAAAAAACTAGAGGAGCTGGAAGCTGCTGTTCAGCAGGAAAATACAGTTGTCATCACAGAAACATGGTGGTTGACTCACAACTGGAGTGCTGCTGTGACTACAAAGTGTCCAGAAGGGATAAGCAAGGACAAAGAGGCAGTGGGATAACCTGTATGTTTGGGAGCATCTTGACTCTTCAAAGTTTAATGATGGTGATGATAGAGTAAAGTGTTTCTGTGTAAGAATTAGGGTAAAGGCTAACAAGACATATAATGGTGCATCCCATCCAGGATATTGATGCCTCAGGTTTTAGCTTTTATATTTTTCAGATTCTGTGCTGCTTTAGTGTGTAGTTATCAGCTTCATATTAGGGGATAGCAAGCTCTCTTCACAGATCAGGTAGACAAAACAATTCCTTCTCTAGCTGGGGACCAAGGACATGTGATCCAAATTTCAGGCCCAAGAGCATAAACAATGGTGGACTGATGAGAGAAAAACAAGAAGGATGGGACTTCATAATCTAAATCTATAATTGGACAATTAACTCCAATATGCTAATGCACCAGAACTTATAAAAGTGTGAGACCTCATGACCGGTCATCCATTTTGTGACCACCTTGGGTGCATCTTGGGTGTGGTCCTAGCTGGGCTCTGGTGCTGCCCAAGGTGTATCCATTGAGGCCTTTAATAAATACCTACTTTATTCTCTAATTCTGTCTAGTCTCTGTTCTAGGTCAGCCTTCACAAGGCAACAATACAGCTGGGAGAACTGTCATGATCACAATCCCAAAGAGCTGTGAATGGAGTTAAATCTAGTTGGCAGCTTGACATTCAATTACACTTTAATCTCCAATATTTCTACTGCTTATAACAGTGGTCAGATTCTCACTTTATTTTTCTTGGGTCAGCAGTCTGTTTACCAGAAAAGAATAAGGATATTTTTGGGAAAGGACTGTTATTAGATCAGTCGTTTTCCCTTTCTCATAGAAAATAAATAACTGTATTTATTACTACAATGTACAGCAAAGGACAGGGGGAAAGGATATTAAAAATATATTTTATTGAGTTTGCTTGGAAACAACTGTGTTTTTATTTTCTGTACCATCTCATCTTTGTGATTATCAATGGATATGAAGACACAACAAGCCATTTACACAGAAATAAGAAGATGAAAGCATACAGAAAACTTCTTGATCTGCCTATAAAACTGAAAAGATTTAGGGGGGTGGGGGAAAAGGGGACATGATTTCTCCACTGTTTCATGTGCAGTACTCTGAGCACATATGAAAAGTATCTTGTTTCTCATATCTATTATCAACCTGAGTTGTTGAGAGCAAGAGTATATTAAAGAGTCTTTATTAAACAAAAAGAAAGTGAGAGTGGAAAGGAATAAAGGTCTTAACATAAAATTTAAGTTGAATGCATTGAAATTTTAGTGTATATAGAGAGTATTGAAGATGAATGGCAAATAAATTCACTATGCCCATACCCTTAATCTAAGAGGCTGCATTGAATAGCTTCTCAAAAGGAGTTTTGATGTTGTAAGGAAACACCTTGTGTTAAAGAACACTCTTAGTTTTTGTGTTTTAAAGTTGATTGCTGTCTTAGAACTTTCTGAATTAAAAACACTCAAGCAATGATCTTGAAATTGAAAAGGCAGTTGGCACATGGGGGATGAAAACCCCTTGTGGAGTGAAGTAGAGTTTGGCTGTTTCAATTCAGATTATTTTCTTTGAACCCAAAATTTCCATTTCTCACAAATTTTGCCTTAAGCTTCAAGCATGAGAAGCTTCAAAAGACAGCTGCCTTGAAAAGCAGTGAATCTGGACTCATTTAAAACTGTGCCTTTTTTCAGTTGAAATATTTACTTGATTTTTTTAAGGAATCAGTGTTTATCACTTCATGTGCCTCTTCTTTTAACATTTTATGTCATTATTGAGGAAAAAAATATGTGGGATAGATCACTATAGAGTAGCAAATCAAGGGCAATTTGTACTCTCTGAGATTCTAAGACAAATTTCCGCATATATATCTGAGATTCTAGGACAATTTTCCACATTTCAGTTTTTCACATTCCTCTTTGGGAAAAATTTCTCACAGAGAGAGACAATTCACTGTAGGAAGGGAAAAATCATGCATTTTGGCTAAATATTTAAAGGCCAAATAAAAATTGACCCTCAGAATTACTGCTTTTAACTTTCTATACCTCTATGTGCTAGTGATGAGTCTTTACCTGTCGCAGTTTGTTTAAAGAAGCTAATGAATTTGGTTCTGAATCAAAAATCATTTTTTCTGGTGTCAGCAACAAATAGACTAATGGAATTTCCCTACTCTGTGATTAAAATCTAAAAAATATAGTACACCCCTCCTTTTTTTAACATACTGCTTGGTTCTTACTGTAGTATTTACAGTAATCCATGACAACAGCAGATGCAGCATCAGATATCATTGAAACTCTATTCAGCAGGAAGAATTCAACTACACACATTTCTGCATAAGAAGTAGCCTAAGAAAGTCCCAATCCTGTTATGTCATTGTCCTGATGTGCTGCAGGATTCTGGCTCTTGAGTAAGAGCCGAGTGAATAAATTTTCTGTACAATTACTTAGATAGCACCTGCATACTTCAAAGCACATATAAGTGTTATAGCTCCACGAACATTTATTCTGAAGTGTTACTAATGTTGATTGCAAAGATTTTAATATATTTCTGTATCTACTTAAAAATTGCATTGCTCCATGAAATCCACATTAGTCCTTCAGCCTTTCAAGTGCTCCATTCCTCTTAGTAGCCCTCCACTGAACTCACCAGTTTGTCATTATCTCCCTTGAGCTGTGGGCCCTAAGCTGGACACAGGACTCCAACAAGCCTCCTCCTATGCTCTGAAAAGAGATGAACAACTGCTTTCCTGGAGCTTTTGCCTTTTTTGGATGCAGCCCAGTATGCAGCCAGAATTCCTCTCCCTAGGGACTGAATATATTAGATTTTTTCAAGGTATTGGAGTACTGCCCTGGATATCACAACTTCTGAGAGATGATAGTGGCCTTTTAATGACAGCAGCCAGCTCACCTTTGAATGCATCATCTGTATGCATGCAGTTTACTGAATTAGTCTCCAACTCAACCCTCCTTGATGAAAAAACTGTATATAATGGATTAATTATATTAGCAGGACTTTGTCATCGTACAGCATCTACTCATTGACTGGAGTGGTACACAAGATGCATTAGCAGAGTTTGTCAGCTTTTCCAAAAGAGACACTCACATGGCTACAAAAGAGTGCTGGGTGGGCCTTTTCCAAAGAAATTCTTTTGACCATCATCACAGACATTAATAGTGTTTTATTCCACAAAAAATTGGAAAATCTTCTTTTTTATCTTGTTTAGGCCAGCAAGGAATAAATTTAACATTGTTTCTCACTGGTTTGCTGCAGAACAGGGAAAAAATTGTTTTGCTTACATGAGCTGGTATGCTGTTGCCCTTTTATTTGACAGCCCTGCCTGCACTGCATTCCTGTAGACATCAGTTTGTTTTATTCTCCTGTTTGAGAGAGATGAAAATCGTTTGTCCTACCTATAAACAGGATCTCTCAACACATACTATTAAGAGCAAAGGAACCAAACTTTTAAAGACAAAAATAGGCATTCCAAAAGTCCCTAGGTAATTTCAAGCTTGTGTCTGAAGATGAGAGCCTCAAACACTAAATTAAAGAGACAAACCCAGGCAGGATTTTTTTCAGCAGTCCCTGTTTATGTTGCTCTTTCTTAATTAGCTGAATGTATATTGACCAATGTGGAAATGAACTGCTAGCCTGCTGGACCTTCACACCTTCTGTGGCAGATGGAACTTGGGAGTCTTGGTTCCAGTGAATGTTTCATATTTTTTGTTAAGATAAATAAAGGAACAGGAAAGAATGAATGCATCACTACTGTATCTTGTTTGAGCCAGTTCCTTACAAAGCTAGAAACCAAATTCAGTCCTAAGTCAGGACATGCAAATAAAGATAGTTTAGGAGTCAGGTCATTCAGGTGACAGTAAAGCCTCATTTTCTTATGAAGATTCTAAAACCCCTTTCCTCCAATCCTCCCACCTTCAAAATTTAGGAGTCCTTGTACAGTGAGTTTTCTTTAATCTAATTTTGAATCATTATTATTATTATTAATTATTTCATAAAGAAAATAGATAATAATAACCAATACTGCATCAATTATCTTTCATGATTTAAGATCTTCAGGGGAAAAAAATATTTAAACTCTGCAGCTGCAGTTCTCTGTTCTATCAATCTACAGATTTTTGAAGTTGCAGCCAATGAAGCATTTGCTTTGTTCACAGAGAGCAAATAAAAAAAAATATTACTAGGCAGGGAAGTGTCATCTAGGTCTGCACAACTCCCCTTTCATGGCCCTTGAAAATGTAGAAGCAAGTGTTGAAAAGGCCAGTCTAGTTTCTTAACTTCTCTATAAGAAAGAACTGCAACCTCAGGCTGACCCTAATATTTTGTATTTAAGCTGCTGGAACAAATGAAAATATTAAAACCGTAACAGTAAGAAATTCACAAGGAGGACACAACAAAGAGAGTAAAAAGAAGAGGGAAAGGCCTTATGAAAAGAGAAGATAAAGAAGGAGGGAAATGCCCCCAGAGCAAGAATTGTAGAGGAGGCACTCTCTGTGTGTTTGACCTCTGCTGCAAAAGGATTTATTGAGACAAATAAAGATACCTATTGCCTGGGACTTTAGACAATTGTTCCTGAATATTTTACGTGGCCTCTCTAGTCCTTTTACAGTTGTTGGAAACCTTATTTCTAAGTCTAAATAATATTAAAATGATGTCATGAAATTCAAGGAGTCTCACAGGTGAAAGGAGAGGAAAAGAGTAGAAACAGTTCTGGCAGTAACATATCAGATATTTTATTGAAGCATTTGGAACTAATGGGATGCAGAAAATCTGGAAAATAACTAAAAAAAGTATTTGCCAGAGAAACCATTAATTTACCTGATTGTTACAATGCATTTTGTCTTAAAGCATTTACAGATGCTAAGACTGTGCTTGCCTAAAAATATTGCTTTACAAAGCTACTGTCGCTCCAAGCTCTCAAGTACAGTCAGGCAAAAATTTTAGACAGCTATAGAGCTTTGCAGTCCTTCTATCCTATACCTTGAGAAAGATGACCAAGCAAACAAGTTAACCCATATAATATACTTTTTGACATCTTTGAAAGAACTTACATAAGTCTTAATTAATATTTCCAAGATAACTTAAGCTGTGATTACCATTTTTCTGGTGGCAAATATAATGCAAATAAAGCACAGAAAAGTGAGATAATATCATATTCAAGATTAAGATATTGATGTTCCTTCCAGTTTATTACACGATCTTGCCAATTTGTTCTATTTCTCTAATTCTTTGCCTTGACTAGCAAAGGTTGCAGTGTCTCAGAAAGTCTTTGAGGGTAAAGAGGATGTTCTGATAAATGCCATTGTCACTTAATGGTGAAATGGAAAATGCATCACCTGCACAGTACATGCACCACAAGGAAGCCCCAGAGCTTCTTGCATGAGCATGGCTCAAATACACACAGTAAATCTACCATGACAGGATACACAATTTGTCATTTGTACAAGCATTGCTCATGCAGTGCACAGCACAAATACATGGGTTTTTCCCCTCAGAAAATCCTGGATAGAAACAAGAGACACCTATGAAAATGAAAATCCTAGCAAGCAGGGTGCATCTAATGAGAAACAATGAATGCTCCATCAGTTTTTAAGAACTGCCTCTGTTAAGACATGAGCTCACTGATGGTACGTATCCTTGCTATAAAAATTAGGTTAATGAGTAGAACTAAATCTGATAATAAAGTTATTTAAAAGAGTATAATTTGTTTAAGAAGTAAAGTTAAATCAGTTTTGGTTTTGTTATGGATGTATCACACTAGCTGTATAAAAACTTCTGTTCCACAGTTTTAAAGTAAATGTTTCATTAATAATGGAGAAATCCAAGAATACTTTTGCTGTACAACTCATTTGCCTTGAGGGAAGCTCTGAATATTGGACTATTTGAGGGAAGTCTGAATATTGGACTGAGCTACTAAATCTCAAAACTGGTGAAGGTCAGTGGTCAGAGTCATCAACTCCCATCTACTCTGATGATGCAAGGTCCTAGTAGGCTGCACAGGTAAATGTGATTTAAAGCAGATTTCTGTTTCAATGCTAGTATAAAGAGGTTGAGAAGTAAGATAGATAGACAGAGATATAGATTAGATATAGATGATATAGATATAGATATAGATGATATAGATATAGATGACATAGACATAGACATAGACATAGATGGATATAGAGATAGAGATAGATATAGAGATAGATATAGATATAGATATAGATGATATAGATATAGATAGATTACATATAGATATATAACGGAATCAGTTGATTCACAACAGCAAAAGTCTATGACTATTTGTATGCATACACTGTTTACAGTTTATTTTTTTTTATACAAAAAATATACATATTGTTTATACAAAAGCTGTTTCTTAATGATTAGTCTTTCTGGTTCCCCAGGATACCACTCATAATAGGTCCTAACCAAAGGGAAAAAAAAAAAAACAAACCATAAACTGCCCCAAACAAACAAAACAAAATCATTACTTCCTGTCTAGTTAGGCTAGGTACTCACGATAATCTCAGTTGCCTAGCAGTAAGCACATTAACGAAAAAATAATAGCTGTCTTAGATTAAACAGCAGGCTATTAAAAAAATAGAGATAGAAGGCAGCATTAAATAGTGCCATAAATCTTTTGCAGAGCTTTAAAGATATACTCAGAGTTACATTCAGCTATAGCAATGGACACTCATAAGCAGGTGTCTGCTAACAATTAGCACCCAGTAGCATCTCAACTGTCACATATGTTTAGGTCTCTTAGCCATAAATCCCTTTTTCATATATTTGGAAAATTGCTAAAATAAGCTATCAGCTATTAACAGTCTCATTCTGTGAAAATAGCTTTTCTAAAATATTTCTACTTTCTAGTCACAAAAATTTCTGCCTTGTATTGTTTCTAAGGACATATTAGCCTTTGTTACTGATCCCTATATAAATACCATCTTCACAACCCTGTAGAATAAACAGAGAAATAAAACAATCTATTAGAAGAAAGAAATTATCAAACTGTAGAGGCATTCATCTTGTTCTGTGGAGACAGGCTGAGAGAACTGGGATTATTCAGTTTGGAGAAGAGAAGGTTCTGGGGAGACCTTAGAGAAGCCTTTCAGTACCTAAAGGGGGCTACAAGAGAACTGGAGAGGGAATTCTACAAGAGCATGTAGTGATAATGGCTTTAAACTGAAAGAGGGCAGATTTATGTTAGATACTAGGAACTAATTCTTTACTGTGAGGGTGAAGGGGCACTGGAACAGGTTGTTCAGACAAGTTGTGGGTGCCCCATCCCTGGAAGTGCTCAAGGCAAGGTTGCATAGGTCTTTGAGTAACCTGGTCTAGTGGAAGGTGCCCCTGCCAGTGTCAGGGGGTTGGANTACCTAAAGGGGGCTACAAGAGAACTGGAGAGGGAATTCTACAAGAGCATGTAGTGATAATGGCTTTAAACTGAAAGAGGGCAGATTTATGTTAGATACTAGGAACTAATTCTTTACTGTGAGGGTGAAGGGGCACTGGAACAGGTTGTTCAGACAAGTTGTGGGTGCCCCATCCCTGGAAGTGCTCAAGGCAAGGTTGCATAGGTCTTTGAGTAACCTGGTCTAGTGGAAGGTGCCCCTGCCAGTGTCAGGGGGTTGGAACTAGATGATCTTTAAGGTTCCCCTCCATAGGCCATTCTATGATTCCATGATTCCATGATTCCACGATTCCATTATTCTATGATTCATCTGCTAAGTCCAAGACTGGACTAAATTCCTATAACAGTGTCAGTAACCAATGCTGAGATTGGTTGTTGTTTAAGATTTAAAGATTTGTGTCAATGTGCTAGTGAAATAAGAGCTTAAATACCTATCATTTTATTATTATCTCATATGGGAATTTAATTCAGCAAAATATTACACACACACCCTTAGCTAACTGGATATTGGGCCATCCTCTATCACTTCTTTTTAATTTCACATAAGTCTAGGGGAACTCATGGAAATTCTTCATTTTCAGTGCACAGCAAGCTCTGTAAAGGATAAGAATTGATGTTGTTGTCTTGCCAATCAAAGCTAAAAGCTTTTGTGAATGAGTACTCAAATCAAGCTGATACTAAATGTCACTTCTTTCCTACCTCAGAGCTGAAAGTGCTATAAATTTTAAGTACAGTTATCAGGAAAAAAGGCTGTGTGCATTTTGGAGGAACCACCTGAGCTTAAATACTGAAAATTGTAAAAGAATGGAAAGCAAAAGCAGAAGTATTCAATAATTTTTATTTTATTATGAAAAATAAAATTATTAGAGTCCAAAATGCAGTAGTTAAAATACATAGAGATAAGAAATCACCTTATCACACAAAGTATAATATGCACTAACTTGTTCCAGAGAACAAAATGTTCTGTGACAAAATTCTGATTGCATCTCAGGGTGTCTCAAAAAAATTTAAAAACTTAAAGAAACCCAAACAAACAAAACAAAACAACCAAAAAACCCACAAACAACAACAACAAAATAGGAGTTAAGGAATAGATCATTATCTGACAGGTATGTCACTTGATAGCAGTAACAGTTTTGGCTTTAAAACTTTTATTTCTCTAGGTAAAATGGAATAAAGATAGACCATTATGTTTTGCAGATATGCGTATTTACCAATATTGCAAAAGCATATTATACAGAGTAAAAATGTATTTAAAGATTTGTTCAAGACAATTGCCAACAGTAAAAGATCTCTAACTAGAACCAGAGCTCAATAGCTCTGCAGATATCTTAATGGTCTGGATACAAATCTGAGCTAGGAATAAGGACATAAACATTTTGGGTAAACAGTTTTAGAAAAAGACAGGG
Source organism: Promerops cafer (assembly GCA_013398275.1). Taxonomy (NCBI): domain Eukaryota; kingdom Metazoa; phylum Chordata; class Aves; order Passeriformes; family Nectariniidae; genus Promerops; species Promerops cafer. Next base: position 93,895 of record VZSE01009352.1, on the reverse strand, counting down.
AGGTATTACCTGAATTCATTTTTCAATCAATCTTATCTTTCAAATCTGCCTGCAAATACCATCCCACCTGAGGCAGAAGGCAGAATTATCTTGTAAAGAGGCAGGAGCTGAGTTCTGTTGGGTCAAAACCACCCTGAGACTTAGTTCTATGACCCAGTTACATGGAAAGCAATTCATTTATTCACACCAGAATCTTTGAAATTTAATAAAAATATGCACGTCCACAAGCCAGTTAATTTATTTCCTCTCTATTGGCTATAAAGGTGTAGACTGTATTTTGCACATAGACTTGTAACATTTAAAAATCTAACTTAGGCAAAGGGATCTCATCAACCATTTCTATGACACACAGTCATAGAAAGCAGAGAAAATTACTTTAAATTTAACCAGATAAAGAAGTGTGTGGCATTTACTAAGCTAGGATTCTACTGGATTTTATTTAAAGAGCAACTAACTGTCACACCTATTTATACAGATATATATATACACATATATATATATTTATATATATAATAGTTAATGTTACAAAAGAGAGTGGGTGTGTGCAACATATAATGCATATATAAAACATTAAACTTGTACATACATGCACAATGTGGAAGAGGAGACAAAAATTAAGCAATTTTCAGAGAAGGCCAAGCAAAAGGAAAACGTTTTCTTCTTGTTAAATATTTTCCATCTAAATCTTCTGTGAACATTTATAGCTGTTAGACAGAAAAGAAGCAAGAGATACCAAATACAGAAATCCAGAATCTCCGATTTATGTGTCATACTAGTAAAGTATTCCTGCAGTGCACTGTTATGTCCACACTTGGAAATAAAGCGTAGTTACTTGAGCCAAATAGAAAGATGTTGAAACCCCAGAACATAAATCTGAATTTTAAAGACTGTCAAGTTAAACCTATTAAGTCAACACTGGACAAAGAAGGAAATAACTCATTTTCCAAAGAAACTTTGCATATATAAACACAAGAAAACAAATTTAAATTACCATAGAAAATTTCTTTGTTTCATGCTTAACTTCTCTTTGCTATTACTATTACTTAATGTAAATTTTGTGCAGTACATGGCACTTACATAAGAGCTCAAGGGATTTGTATTTAAAGTTTCATTGCTTTGAACTGTTCTTAGTAATAAAGGATTTTAGCATGGTTTTTAATGCACATAGATAATGAAATTCTAAATACCTCTACTAAGCTGGAGATGCAAATTCAGGCAATGAACCCAGTCCTGCAATTAAACCACGCTGAAAATGTAAGGGATTCTGACATGCAAATGAGCTCAGCCAGCACTCCAAGTAGAGACTTGGAATAAATCAATATGTTTTATTTTGAATATGTCCATGTTTTCAAATCAAACCAGGGATATCTGAGTCGTTAAAGTAGATATGAGCCAGAGTTTCTCTCATGGATACTCCCCCAAAAAATTTTTCAACTTTATTTTGCATGTGACATTATAGCCAAGCATATTGTATGAGACTAGTTTAGGAAAGCTGAACATAAAAGAAGCAAGAAAAGCAAAAGCTGGATATGAAAACTAAGACTATCAATTCAAATTATGACTGCAATAATAATGCAGAGGTAAATCATTCTTTCTGATTCAACTGGTTATAACTACTATATGTGATTTCCAAGAATCTCTGTCAGAAGAATGGGAATAACAAAGTGAATCTGTGTCCTCATATGTGCCCTCAAGTGCTTCTGAGAAGTGTTGAAAATATCCCCTTGGTCTTGATGCTCTGGCACCTTATCTTAAGTGCTCTTTATTTGGCCGGGCTGAGCAACTGGCAAAGCAAATTCATGCCACAAAGGATTGTGTTCAGTGCACAGCACTCTAATATCTGATTATGAACTTCATCTTATCGAACTGCAACTGTTTAAAAAATCAGTGTCTGGGGTAAAGCAGATATTGAGGCCTCTTGTTGCAGAGCAGCAAGCACTTCTGGAACCTAATAGAGCCCAAAACAAGGTAAGTTTAAGACTCTTACCTCTCCTTGTTGTTTAAAATAGAGCATAAAGAACTTACTTCGACACCTACCTTATGCATGGCAAAGGTTGGATGAGATTAATCACCATCTTAAGGAGAAATACCTTTCAGAGAACATCTAGCAGTACAGCTTCCTTCTCTTTTTCAATTATGTGTATTTCTGCCACAAACTGTCAGATAGCATGCCTGTGGCCAACTGAGTAAACTGATATTATGAAAGAGCTGAATATATCTAGCCATCTTTGAGTGAAATTTAGTAGTGTTTAGAAATAAGGAGAGAAAGCAGAACACAAGAATTGATGGATAAGAAAAGTGAATGTCCTTAAGATCAATTGTGATTCAAGGACAACAATATGAGAACCTCTGTTCTGGGCAGTTTCAGAGAAACACGTGGGTTTCCCAGGGCTAAAAGAAACATTCCCTTTGTAAGTTATACCAGTTTGTTTCATCACTTCAGCTCTTAAACTCTGCAGCAAAGTTCTTCATTTTGTCCATTTACAGTTATACAGTGCAAACTTCACAAGACATATTGTAGACGCTATAGGGTACACTAACACTAGTCCTCAGAATAATCAGAAGAACACTGATGCAGAAGGAAAGCAATAGTTATTGCAATTATTAGCAATAATTCATGCCTGTGTAATGTATATAAAATGCTACACTGGAGATGATTGCACTCTGCTGGACTATATAATAGTTATGCAACATTCAAGTCAAAAGGGAGTATAAGGACTTCTGATGCAATCACTCACATCAGACTTGTCCTACTGGAGTCACCATTTAGAACATTATAGTCATGAATTGGCTATGGGTAAATCTTCACTATGGAGGTAAAAATGCTGTTCCTCAGAGTTATCAATTTTTATCCTTTTACTGTGGGTCTGATGACTGCAGAGCTGAAAAGTCCAATAAAATATTGATAAAATGTATTTTGAAAAAAGGCAAATGAGAAAAATTATTCTTTCAGCTGACTGCATTTGCATTTTTTTTAATTTCAGCCATATTTATGATTTTGAAAGGATTTAATTTTTTTTCTGAATATTTAAAATTTATAATTTTGATTTCAGTACCTATTTCAGTTTTATTTGTATGTTTTTCAAAAGCATCCTGACCCATCCTGGACTGGCAAATCCTAGAATTCAGGACCATACAGCAAATGTTAAAGTAATGCATTATTTCTAGCTCGAATAAATAAGCTGGCCACCAAAGAGCAGCTTTCTCTGTTTATTTAAAAAAAAAAAAAAAAAAAAAAATCCCATTAGGCAAAAGATCTGATATCAAGGTAAAAAAACATTTGTTCACACTGGTTATTGCCTGTTTGAGACCAAGAGCATACTGTGGGTAGTCCAAAATAAAAGACAGGGTCATTTGTATCTTAGCTCAAACTGTTTCCCGAAGGGAAACTGTATCTTCTGTGCTCAGTGGGAAATGTCATCTGAGGAGAGCACACTGCTCAAGCAGTCAAGAGCGGTACTGAATTCACATATGCATACCCCTACATGTCCAAACAGAAAGATCACTGCTGCAAGCCCTGTGTGTGCAACCATAGAACTGCTGCCTCTCCTTGAACTACAATGAGTTGGCTTTCAGGTAACCAGAAAGACAAAGTCAGTGTCTCACGTCTCTAAATCATTTCATGAGTAAAGTGAACAGGCAGATGCAAACTAGGCATGTACTGTTTTTTCCTGCTGTTTCAAACCCAGACTATTATTTTGCCCAGATTATCCGGGCAAAGAGATAAATTTTTTGAAAGGATGTTTGCTCCACAAGGATATGGTTCACATAAATATCATCTTACTGCTCTCCGTGCTTCCCTGTCTTCTCCCCACCACATCCCAGCTTCCCATTTCAGGCATCTGAGAATGCTTCAGGGAGTTTTGCTGACAACTTGGGGACACACAAACAAGGAACTAGTGTAGCTCAGATATTTTTTATTTCATAATCTGCAAAAAACATTTTAGCTCAGGACCTGCAAGAAACACAAAGTACCGCAGCCTCAGCTTCTTAAGATGAATTAAAGAGAAAAAAAAAAAAATTAAATCCAATTTTTTCCTATTAGAAACAGTGGTAAATTAGAAAAAAACAATAGCCATTACACTTTAAATGTCTACCTTTTTCAATATATGATAGTAAGAAGGCAAAAAATTTTCAACTCTTACTGAAACATGTAAACATGGTAATACCCATATTGTAGTTAAAATCATCATGCTCTGTTTTTTCTTTTCTCCTTCATCTGCACTCACAGCTTGGAAATAACATTGATCAATTAGACATTGCAGTATACTTTGAAGGCTGTGGTAAGTGCCCCTCTGAATTAAGTTCCCATGGTTCTTTAAAGATACATATTACTCTCAAATAGTAAAAAAAACCCAGTGGATAAATCTGAAAACATGTTTTGTGGCTTGAGATGACAGAGCTCCCTTTCTATTTCAAGCAGTATGTATGAACCCAGTGGACAGAGATCTGAATTATTGTTTTGCCACCTACTTCTCTGTAAATAAATTTGTTAAGTGGGATGTATACCTGCTTACTTTGGAGATATCAGCTGAGCATGTTTCTTTTAAAAATACTGTAATCAGGGTAGGTATCATTAGAACAGACACTAGAGAAGAGACAGCTGAACACTGAAAGGTACTTAGAATAGGTTGGTGCTAAGAAAGTTCCCTTTATCCACACTTTTACAGCATTTTGCTTTCTACTACTATTTCTAAAAGCTGTTATGCAAATATCATGTCTCTGATGCCTGTCCTCAGTGATCATTGCATTACTCCAAAACACCCTTTAAAATTCAACAGTAGCTCTTCCAGGCTACAGCAGCAGGGTGTCTTTCAAATGAATCCAGCAGAGTAGCAAAGCTGCAGTGCTTATGTTCAGGGCAGGTACCAGGTCTAAAAGCAATTTCACAGATGAAAAACAAGTTATCAACAGTGTTACAGACACACTGGCATATTTTCTTTGGAAATTATCTACCATATTTTAGAGAATAATGATAAAGTGGAAATCTACAAGGCCCTCTGCCTCTGCAACTAACTTCACATGTGGCTACCGAAAGCCATCAAATTATGCCCTGTACCTGCGTCAAGAAACTGAATGACAATGACCCTTCACTGTACTTTGCTGTGCTGAGCTGATTGACAAAGTGACTAACTCATGCTTCAAATGGTGTGGGAGATAAGTGTTACTCTCCAGAGCATCTGAAAGAAAGTTACTGTTGTTAAGTGCATCTTCAAAATACATGACCTGCTTACTGAGTTTGTGTGCAACTCAGGCAAACATTTTCATTAACTTTTCAGTTCTTCTTCCAAGCCCTAGAGGAAACATGCCTCAGCTTTTGTGGTTCAAGATGTGTATTTTTAGCAGCAACAGGAGACAAGCAATACAATATCTGACTCCAGTAGCCAGTGTCATAAGCCATTTGACTGGATTTCTCATCCTTCTTTCTACTCAAGCTAAAATGCAGATAGTGACAGGAACTGACATTACTTTCTGTGTTGACTTCATTTTATCTAAGTTAAAGCTTCATGCAAAATCTGTAGAAAATACTGGTCTTTGTCCATACAAAGCAGCAGTTACTACACTTAAAGCACATTTAGACCAGTACGACACAGGGTGTCTTGTACAAAATTTCAGATAGGAGAAATAGTTGCAAACTGAAGAACCCTTCCTTGATATTTATTCATCAATCCTACTTTAGTTACAGTAGGGAAAAAATAAATATTGTGCACTTACATGCAAAGGACAAAGTTCTTCGTTTTGCAAACACAGTAATGAGGTTTTTGAGGGAACAGCATCGATGTCAGTTGTTCTGTGACTATGTTTGTAAGGTAGGAAAAACTGAATAAATAAAATAAGACATTAAGCAAATGATCAGTGCAGAAACCTTCATTTAATTTGGAAAAGCGAACAATAGCTGCTGAAGAGTACAGTCCAGTTTATGTATGTGACTGAGGGCTTCTGAATCAATACTGGTGGTCTCAAGATACTCATTGTAAATATCTGATATGTCCTATTAAAGTTAATAATGTTCTCAGATTCCTGCCTGTGAGACCAGGAGAAAAGGCTATCTAGGTGCAATAAAATGTACTGAAAAAGTGGTTAATATGCCATACAATCCCTTTTCCAGGAGCAAAAAAAACCCCTTCCAAGTACTTCCATAACTATAATATAAAAAGTTTAAAAGTAAATACAAAATTAATCTGCTTGCTTAGTGCGGAAACAATACTTACCTCTGCATTTCTATTTTATCAGCTCACATTGACCTACACAATATTTTACCAAATGCTAAAATGTTAATAAAGCTATTAATTAGGTCAGTAGATACTCATGAAACTGCCCACCCTCTCATTCTGCTTTGAATCTCTTCTCCCCACAAATAAAGGGTTACAAAATGTATCACTGGACTTGCAGAAATGGACTTCTGCTAGAAACTCTTCATGATGGCAGCTCTGTGTCTCTTACTTCTTCTAACACGTCCATTTTCCTCTGCTGTTTCTCATTTAGTTTTTCCCTGGATTTTTGTCTTCCTTTTGTTTTTCTTGATATTTTTTTTATCAAAAGATTCCATCAAAGTGGTTCAGTCACCTCCCTTTAAAGGCATTTTCTGCACTTTAGCTTATTATTGAAATGATATTAACTCCTGTCACACAGCATCAACATCATCTATTAAGAGAAAAACACCATGCAGAAATTGCTAATTTTGTGTTGATAATTAGTAACTTTTGTAATGGAAGTGAACAAACAAAATGAAAAATAATCTTAAACACATAAATGTAATCAAGTAGGGAAAAAAATGGAACTAAAAGGCCCTGAAAACCCAAAGCTTCATGAATAAGTAAGTATTTTGACTCAACCTTGGATTGTTTGCATTAAGTGTAAACACAGTTTTCTAAACTTTTTATGAAATTCACAAACTTCATAAAACAAAGCTGTTTAATTAGTAATAGCTTCACACAGTGAACTGTCAAGTAATGTACCTAAGAACCAGAATTTTCAGCTTACACAGCTACATAAACCACTCTGCTTTGTCTTTGAAAGGCAGAACTCTAATAGGTATTCAGGGGCACTCTGCCCAGGAGAACTTTTACAGTCAAGCAGCCATTATACAGGAATGCACAACAGTAATTTGAAAGGGTAAACTTGTTTTCCCAATGCTAGACTAGATTTTTCTAGTTGCTATGAGAAAGCCATAGTCTGTTAGATGTCTGGTGTTGGGATTTGTTGTTATACTGAGAATTCTAAAATAAGGAAGATGTTAAAGCCGGAATAAAAAGCAGAGTGTTCCTCACCACCTTTCTTTTGTTCAGTAATAAGCAAATTCCAGATTATTGTGTTCAAGTATTTTAAATTAATTGCTTAAGTTGCACCAACTAAGTATGCTTGAAACCCATCTGACTCTTAAACAGCATAGAATGAAGGAACATAATTATTAATTGCCTTTTATAATGTTCAGAAATTTGGGGATGTGGAGTCTGGATTCAAATCCCATGTGATTTTCACTTCAGGCTTGCTTTGAAAACCATAATATTTAATTTAATACTTTCATCCTTATACAAAATGCATTTTTAAATTAATTTTCCATTTGTTTGGGAGGAGGAGGGTTGCCTTATTTTTCTCCAAAAGGGAAACATTTCTAAGCAGTGCCCAAACAGATCTGTAATGAACACCATAACATAAAATTGAACTTCATAGTTATTCTACAAAACCCATAATGCTACCTGAAAGAGCCACACATCAGTCTCACTCTGCCAGTGATTAAATGGGTCTATGAAAACAGAAGACACGGATGTGAATAACTGGAAACCCTTATGTAACCTGCAGTAGCTCTACTCATACCAATAATTAAATCAATATGCGATTTCATGTCAAGGAAGAACTTAATATGCAGTTTCCTGACTATCTGCTCCTGAGCTTAACTGTGGTTAACTGCTTGTGGAACTGCAGTTTCTGAGGCAATTCTGCAGCACTGTTTGATATTTACGCTCCCAAAATCAATTTTGGAACCTCTATTTCACAATGAGCCTTTTTTTATTCACAACTCAAGGATTATGTTTTTCTGCTGTTTGGGCTCCTAAAACCATCTCATTTGCTGTTTTTTCTTTCTTCTCCATTCCCTGTTAATTCTATTCTTATCATTTTAACATGATTTTGTTTTCCTACAAAGAATTGGCACTGCAGCTTACGTGATGATCAAATAGACTGGATGATCTAATTCATCTTTATCATCTTTCCTTACTTTAAAGCATAAATCATATCTTCACTCATAAACATGTTCAGATCTACAGCCAGAGGTTATAGAATTAGCCTAGGAGATACAAAGTTCCTTCATGTGTTTTTCAGCATTTTTTTTTTCTTTCTGAAAGGTTTCTGTCTGCTACCAGCAATTTAGTGAGAAGCCGAGACATGAAAATAACCTCCTATCTTGTTTATTCAGGAAGAACACTGAGCAAAAACCCTAAGCAGGCTGTACATGGCAAAAAAAAAGACTTTTTAGATGGGCTATTTCTGCAAGGAAGAAACTCTTAATGAAAGGTATGATTATACGCATTTTCTCACATTGCATACTGGAGTCTCAGATATATGGGTTTTTTTCACCATAAAACCCAAACTAGATAATATAATTGGTCTAAAATGACAAGCTCCTGTCTAGAGATAAGAAGGATTGGTTCTGTTCTCAGTTCTGCCTCTGACTGTATCTTACTTTCTTCCCTGTATGAATTGATGAGAGTGTTTAAATCTTTTCATAATTCTCTTTGAGATCTAAGAAAGAAAAGAGGCATGTAAATGTCAAGTGTCATATTTAACTGCCTATACATCTTCCTGCTAACATAGCTGTGTTGTCAGAATATTATATTGGAGGCAGCCACAGACAAAGGAAAAGACTACAAGTGAGGAGAAAGATTCACTTTATTCCATGAGTCTTTGTAATATAGTTGGAGCAGAGATGGAGACAGAGAATTATAGAGGGACTACTGTTCATGTGAGGGATAAAGCCATACATATTTTCCCAATATATATTATGTTTTCAAAAGGGAAGTAATGTGAAACAAATTCATGTAAATTCTATTGATAGGTAAAACGTATCAGGAGGTGTCTCCTAAGATACAACATAAAACACATTCCTGATGCCCACGGTTCTCACTGACCTGAAGAGTTTTCTGTCCTTTTTGAACACAAATACCTTGAAACAGCAAGGAGATGTTTTTTTCTTTCAAATGTAAATCCCCAGTGTATACACTTACTCTAGAAGATCTTGTATGCCTGTGAATTTGATTTTTCCAATCTGTTTTTTCACGTGGTTGAATAAAACCACTTCCATTCACCTGCAAACTTTTTCTTTCCTCTGTTATCAGACAACCACAGCTATAACAGCCACAGCTGTTTCTTTCTGTGCCCTTATCAGAGTGCAAGAAGGCTCTTAAAAGCACTGAACTTTCCCTTCCTTTCATGGCTATTTATTTGCCACACAGCCTGTGAGTTAACACAAGGTAGGATTTAATTTGGCTTGCTAGATTAGGTCTGCCCTGTTTGAACAACAGATCTTAAGACATTATGCAGCAAGGCTAGATTCACCTTGCTGCCTTCTCCTTGAAGCTCACCTCAGAGAAGGAAATGAAATAGTGACATAAATACAGAGTTCTGCAGATGGTCAGGCAACAGGCCAGGCAAATAACGAGAGAGAAGAAACAAAGTTAGGGCTTCATCTGAGCCCTGGGGAGTCCTTGAAGACTGCAGAAGCATATTGTCCACCTCTCGCTGTAGGAAATAGTGCAGTATGTGAGGCTTTATAGACACAGCATCAGTTCCAGCACGTCAATATTAATGACATTTGGAGTCAGGAGTGAAACCCAGCTGACACAGACCAGCCCTCCTTGTTGACTAGGGAATATTTTCTACAACTAACTCTCATTTAGGATTCTTCAGTGCTGGCTTTCCTACTTTATAGCTGTGAGCTGACAGAGCTACAAATGAGGCCTCCAGTAAAAACATACCAAAAAAAAAAAAAAAAAAAAAAAAAAAAAAAAAAAAAANATCCCCAAACCTTAAAAATCATAAACTGGACTTCCTCATATTTTTTAAAAAACAAACACAAGGAAGTGAAACTGGAAAGCATCAGTAAAGAGCATCACTTTTGCTACACTTCAGTTGAAATTCAGCTTTGTTTCTTATCTGTTCTTTATATTTGTTTACAACATTTGGTAGTGGGTAGTAATATGTTAGCAGCAGAATAAAACAGTTTTTGTGGTTTCTTTTGCAGAACAGTAATAATATAGATTCCCTGGCCTAGCTATGCACAGGGCTTAAGCAATTTCTTCAAGGATCTTAATACCATTACCTATAATTTGTTATATACTCATTTTTTTTCTTCTTAGGGTTCCATATTTCTGTGTTCCCTTCAGCATCCTGGTTATCTTGTGTTAAATCTATCAATTTCTATAAAGAAACAGATCTGAATCACTTGGCAAGACCACTTGTATGTCAGGACAAGAAATGCAGATCACCTTTGAAAAGCTAGAAATGGTTACATGAAATGCAGTAAAGTAAAAATGCAATGATTAAAAAAAAATGGTAGAAATTATCTTTCCTAATCCAAATTAGATGTCTAATTATGGATTAGAAAAAGGTAAAATTCTTTCTCCTATAACAAACAATAATAGACAGGCACTGGTAAAAGTAAACTCATCTCCCCCAGAGATGGTTATTAAAGTACAAATCTTACAATGACTCACCTTTTGAAGATGTTTCTTGTGTGAGTGCCCCAGGCACAGATGTTTCATTCTTGGAATCTAAAGACAGACAAATCCCTTCCTACACAGAAAGCTATGAAACAGTGACTTGGGAGCTGGGCTGCCTGGCATATAATGACAGGCATGTGTGAATTTGCAGCTCATCAACCACAGGTATTATTGGCTTTTTACATGTTATTAATTCATGTAACTCACAAAATTACTCAGGCTCACTGTTCTGTGAAAGTAGGAAGGTAAAATTAACCACATGGTCTCTAATTATGAAAACAGATGTAACATTCTGCCGGTGTTAATGGCACTATTTAGTGTGACTATTCCTGGCACTGACGTACAATAACATGTAAATTTCTGCATCATTTAATGCAGCCATATCCGTGAAACAGATCCTCTTACCCCTTTTATCAGTTTGAATCCAATGTCAGATTATGGTTTTGTTTGCCTTTAGGATCTGCTTTCTCTTAAGCAGAGCAATTCCTCTGAGGATTTAGCTTGGAATAGCATCATGCAGTCCTGAGATCTACCTCAACATGAGCTGAAAAGCTAACTCTATTACTTTTCCCTGAATCACAGTTACTCTTATGTTTTCCCTAATAGAGCTAACATTTGCATGTTGAGTTAATGAAATTTAATTCAGGTTATTTTTATGGGCTTAATATTGAGATCCTGCTGCCTACCTAAAATGTCCATGCAACAGCTCCACTGACATGACTAGAATTTTTCATAGGAGCAAGAATTTACTGCAGTGTGATCAGAGCCTCATGAACTCCCTGTGAAAGTGATTTGCATCACTCACAGAAATCTCTCTGCTGCTTTATATGGTCATCTGTTTCTGAATGAAGCCATAATCAGAAAAATCTGAAACTTGCTTCTACAAAACTCAGCAAGCAATATCCAGGTTAGGAATAACCTTCTCACAAAGAAAATAAAGCCTTGACAGATTTTGCCCAATGACACTCTGTGATCTCTCTCCTTGGATACTTTGAAGGCTAGATCAGACCTCAGCAATCTAGTCCAACCTTGATACTCACCATGCTTTCAGCAAGAGGATGGATATTATCCTGAGGTCCCTCCCAGCCTGAATTACCTTGTGATCCCACGAGCATCTAGACACAGCTCAAAATCAAAAGTGCCGAACATTTGTTCTTCTGATATGGTGGAACACCCTTCTGGCTAGCTCTGGGCTCCACTAGAAAGATATCCTCCTCTGTTGCCCACTCTTCTTTGAAGCCTGCTTTAGAGCCCATTTTTTGTGACCATTAAGGGATTTTCTTGGACTAAGGATGTCCCTCTGTTCCATTTCCCTTTGTGCTATGAGGTTGTATCATCAACAGCAACTCAACAATGTAAAGAATTGGAATAGAAATAACAAAATTATCATGTGTGAAGGATGGAATTTAGCAACCGTTGTGGAAAAAATGGAAGGAGCACCAAGAGAGGGTATATCAGAGTGCAATACACTGATGTCCACTAGATTTAAGAGTCACTGGCACCCCAGACACCCAATTGAGAAACCAAGTACAGTGAGTAAATCCTGACAAGGCACAGAGCTGGTGCAGAACAGAGAAGCCAACTGCCAGATGAGATACCCAAGGCACCAGTCAAGTTCATGGAGTTTGTTCTCAGTACATCACACGACACTTTGAACACCATGATTCTGTATAGGAAAGAAAACAATTAAAATGTTTGTTTATTTTTTAGCCATTGTTCTCAGACACTTCTCAGAATTCTGTTGTGTTCAGTCATTTAGATTATGTTCTCTTTTCTTGTTTTTAGTATGAAATTTTCTCCAGCTACAGGAAAATTTCTCAATAATTAATTGTATTTTTCAGTCCAGGCAATCAGTTCATCGGAGTAATTTTGTACTATACTTTTTCTGTCAATGGCTTCTCTAGTTTTTAGTATCAGGAAATTTTATCTCTACTGCACATCTCTTCCTCTGGGTCATTGCTTTACAAAGTGAACAGAATTACTTTAGCAGTTATTCCCGCCTCTGACCATTTATTTGAAACATTTTCTCTCTCTTGGAGTTCCAAACCAGTAGGTCAGTACTGTAATGTATTCACCACATTTGTAGGTGTATTTCAAAAAGCATTTTTACACCCACAATTTGAAGGTAGGAAATAAGCTTTCATTTGCCTTCTCTAATAGAAATTGCTTAGCTAACAGCCTGTGTAGTATTTAAAAATTCAGTTGTAAGTTAATGCATGGACATATTAAATCTATGACTTTCTCTAATCAGTGTTCTGCTTCCTCTTTTTAGAAAAAAATCAAATGTTGACTATAATCTCATTTTTTACACAAACATACTGATATAATTAATTAAATTTCTGCTTACTAGATAGTACACTGGGACTGTCACTGGCTAGTGTCTCTGATTTATTGACAGCTGCAGAATTCTAGCTTAAGTGTCCACTGTTACTTGACATTTCTTTAATTCACTTTCAAAACATAGATGAAATATAAGACTCTTTATTCCATCAGTTCCACAATTTGCTTCCAAATGTGCATATATAAAAATGTACCTTTTTTTTTAACCAATGCCAAGCTATACCCTTGAAGCTTCTCCTTTTGGTGATAAAGGGAAATAAATAAAAAGCAAAGGATGATTTAGACAAAACTCCCCATCCTAAAGCACCTGGTGAAGTTGACCCGAGTTTATGATGTCAAAGTTCCAGTTAAGACCTGCATGACTGCAAAGAGGTTTTCTATATATGTACATATGTACAGACCAAATGGCAAGTTTCTTTCAGCCCCTTACTAACTGAGCCTCTTCATGATTTATTCTCCTGCAGTTCTCATCAACTGAACTCGTGTATATTTCAACTGCATAGGTTGAGAAATAGATTTGGCAGGAGATTAATGTGACAAGTATCACCCATAGGCTTGCTTAAGGAGCTATCATCTCTACAAGGGTAGCAACCAGTATGAAATAATCCCTAGACATTAAATTTCCTTGCTGGTTTACCCACTCAGGCACTGAGTATATCAATAAAGCAAGTGGCTCTAAGGGAATAAGTGCCACTTGTACCCTCACCATGCAAAGTGTTTTAATTGACTGCAAAGCAGCTGTTGCTTCTATTTTCCATCAGACTTAATGTGTCTATTAATTTGAATAAATAATGTTCAATTTTTCAAAGAAAACTGTACAACAGTACAAGTAAAGACATACAATTTTTATGATATATCATATAGGTTTGTGCTTCATTTTACAGCTTCTGGTGGCCATGAACTTTCCCATATTCATCTTATCAAAACAGATGAAAAAATGTGCTTGAAAGATTTGACTTCAACTGACCATGACACCTGATTTTGAAAAAAAATTTATACCCTTTAAAAGCTAAAAAAACCTTTCACTTTTCTGGCATGAATGTTGTTTTTTGTTGTAATTGAGCCACAATACCATGTGTAAAAACAGCAGTTTCTTAAAAAATAAACACATTAAGGGGAAACCAAGAAGTACATTTTTACTTGCCTGAAAAAATGATAAATAGTGTTGCTTTAAACTGTAAGACAAGTTATAAGACAAGTTGCTAGGAAAGTAGTACATAAAACAAAACACAATCAGAAAAAATAAACCCAAAAGTGGTCTGAATATACACAATTCCTGTTGCTGTTACTTTTTTATTCTTTCTTTTTTCCCTGCATCTCATTCTGAGTATAGTATGTTTGGTTTTGAGGTGAAAAAGGTTAGATTTAAATGGTACCTTAAGAAGAAATTCTTTACTGTGAGGTGAGTACTGGTACAGGTTGGCCACACAAGTTGTTGACGTCCTATCCCTGGAACAGTTCAAGGCCAGACTGGATAGATGTCTGAGAAATCTGGTCTACTGGAAGGTGTCCCTGTCAAAGGCAGGGGAGTTTAAGCTAGACAACCCTATAAATCCCTTCTGAACAAAATTATTTTATGATGCAGTTATTCTATATGTTCTGTAGGGCTGAGTATAAGCAGTACTCACTTTTTCTCCAGCTCAAGTTCCAAGAGATAGGAGTTACTGATAAACCCCCAAAAATTCTCATTTTTGAACAGAATTTCTCAATATCTTTGTGTAAAAATCACCTATCCTTTTAGTAGAATAAAAGAAGTTACATTATATACTTTGCAAATGTTTTTTGCAGACTGTGGAAAGAGAGAGACAAGAAAAATACATGAAGCATTTGCTACCTTTGTGAACCCAATTCCTTAGCTTTCCAGAGCCATAATCTACTTAGATATAGACCTATTAAAAAACAATTGAAGGGTACATCTACACTGTGACAAAACTTTGCAATCAAATTTATCCTTGAACCTTGGTCTCCTTTTTTGTATTAATTGATATGGATAGAATACTGCAGAAGACAACTTTTACTGTCCTCTGACATGGTCTTGCAACAACATGCCAGCAAAGCTTTATGTCCCCAAATGCCATCACGTACCTTCATTTTCACGTTAAAAAGTAAACCATTCTAGTGAGCTGTGCTAATTCTGAGTTCAAAACAAAACAAATAACACACACATAAAAAGTGTTTTTTTTAGTCCTAAATTCTGTACTTCAGGCTCAGGGGAGATGCGAGAGGAAATCTTATACAATGTGGATATGTCCAGCCTTTCTGTGAGGAACACCCTTGGGCATGTGGACAGAAGAACTAATTTCTACCAGCTTTGGCTCCAGAGCTTACTGTCCAAGGTAGAGGTACTTCATAGTGTAGACCTTCTGAAAACAGGGCAGGAATCCACTGATCAACCTGCCCAGCAGGCCTGGACATTCACCCAACAAGAAGGGTACTGGTACTATGTGTAGGAGAGTGATGAAGTTTTTTTAACATATTTCATTATTGTTTCTAATAAGCACTTTGTAGATCCCTTCCTACTTTTCAGAGACTAGCAACAGTCTGGAAAAGTTCAGGATTGCTTTATATTGGCAGAGAAAAGAGGCAAAACAGCAGAATAGCCCTTGGCAGATATGAGGGCAAAGTGATGAGCTTCACGTCATGACCCCACCGTATGAGACCCCGTGTTTTGTCTCCCCATATGAGAAGCTTTCAGTGAGTCACAGACTGGGGTGACCAGCTGGGACCATCACAGAGGATCCCAAGTTGGGAAAATAGATGCAGCACAGCATGGTGAGTGGGAGATATGTGAGTTTACATCAATATGCTAAGATACACATCTGTAATTCTCACTGTTACTTGTGTAACCTTGTGGCATGTCTAGAGATTACAGATTTAGAAATATTTAAGACAAATAAGATTAAAACTAACCAAGAAGGGGTTTTGAGTTACTTTGTTTTGACATAATGTATAAAGGAATCAAAGACTGACCTTATTTTTTGTGGATTTGAGATTTAATGTTACTTACTCCTAAAGGAGTATATTTAATGCATTGGCACTATTCTGCAGCCACCTGTGAGTTACTGATTAAACAGAATATGTAAGAAACAAAAGGTATCTTTGGGAAAATATAAGAACAAAAAATGTCACTGAAACACTATTGTGTACTCCCTTTGGAAACCTTAATTTAAGGTAATAACACTTCAGGAGTGAGCAATGCTTTTCTAATTGCTTGTATTATCTCCTTACCAGTGTTTCACAACAGGTAGTAGATAGATTGTAACTGGCAAATCTCTAAAGACTCTAGACAGAAGCATAAACACACAAAAAAAAAATATAATTTCAGTGATTACCTTCCAAGCCTTTAATAAAAGTAGTTAAGGCCTGATTTAAAAGCCTCCCCTCTGATGGTAATAGCCTATTTGTCAGATGTTATTATACAGTGATGATAGTCATTGTGCAGTAAAATGCTCAGCATTTAGCACTAAATGTTGATTTTTTTTTTCAATTTTTTTCTCACTAGATGTTTGTATCATGGAAAGTACTGAAGAGATTGGCCTGAAGACTGGCTGCTCTCTAACCCCAAATGCATCAAGATTTAAAACAAATTTTGGAACTGTATACACTTACTCATATGTTGAAAGGAAAGCTATTGCACATCAAAAAAGAAGAAATGCGTCTAATTCATATACTGGCAGGAAAGCTATTTCACATTAACAAATAAGAAATATGTGTAAGTGCCAACATGATATAATTCTTAAAATGAAAAGGATTTATATTCTCTAAAGAAATTTAAAGATTTATATAAATCTAAAGATTTATATACTCTAAAGAAACACTGANTTAAAATGAAAAGGATTTATATTCACTCTAAAGAAACACTGTACTAAGGTTTAACCCATTACTGATGTCACCTTTGAGTTGAAACAGTCCCTTCCTTTTGACTGAAATGGGACTTTCATTGATGGCCATATTTCTCTGTAAATTCTAGCCCTCAGGTTCTGTCTTTTAGAATATTATATTCTGTCTGTCTGTCACAGGGTTTTATTTCATGGTTTTATGAATGAGTAAGATCTTGGACTCTATTTATTTCACTTTCATAGAATATATGGTGTGGAAATCCAACCACTAGTGAATATGTGTTATAGGAAAATTACTATTAGCCCTCTCTGAGGATGTAATGCAATGGTCTTTAAAATCTCTGTGATTTTTTCCCCATAAATTTACATTAAATTAGACAGATTAAGAACTAATAGTGATGAAAAAGAAGAAGAAAGAAGAAAGACTAAAAATTTCATTTTAGTACGCAGAAGCTGAAATATTTCTGTATTTATTTTTATTTTATTTACAATGAATTCTTGTAAATGGTCATTATCTAAACCAGCAAAGTTAATAAATAAGTGTGATAGCAATAAATGTTCTGGAAAAAACCTTCAGAATATATTTTCCATAATCAGCTGTTACTGTATAAATAACACTGTATAAATAAGATACTTGATATTCAGTTCATGCAATGCAGTAGACACTTCACATCATTTACTTAGTGCAAGAAAAAGACTTCTTTTTCTTCCAAAAAATAATCAGTCTGAAGTATGTCAAATTTCCTGTGAAAAGCACTAACATTTTCTGTACGAATGACAAGATATGCACTTAATTGACAATGGATTCATGCAAGAAAATGTGAATGTGCTCATTGCATAGAAATAATAAACTGGGGAAAAAATTAAAGAAAAACACTGACTATTGCTAAAATTCAGTAGACATCCCCTGTTATACTGTTGAGTGGTTACGATCACCTGGATAAAAATTTTTCATTTTATTAAAAAAATATACTTTAGAAGTACATTATATTTATTTAACTACTTCTCCCAAATATTTCAAGAACTTGCTAGCTTATATTTATTCAAAATGTAAAGCACCATTAATATGAGATAAAATGTTTAATGATTTTATTACTATAGAAGGTACGGGTTCATTAACATGTTATCCTTAATGAGTTTTCTTCCATCATTAATTCTAATTTGGTCCTCAGTAATTTGCAGTAACATATTAGTTTGCTATCAAGGAATAGAAGTGCATACAAAAGCCATGGTAGGATTGGCTGCTGAGCATAGGGAGTCAGTGTTTTGGTGACTTTTCCAGACAAGGAAGGACCTTCTGCTGCTGCACTGATAGCAGAGACAGTTGTATCTGACAGACTTGTGTTCTTATGTGAACAACTTCCCAATAAACTAAGTTCCCCCTAAAATATATCCTGATAAATGGATAAAAAAGAAAAATATGCTTATTGCCAAAATAGTTTATCAGATCAAGCAGAAAATTCCTCAAAATTTCACAATAAATTTCCTTAATTCCACAACAAATTCAGCATACTTAAATACTTAAATGCAATACGTTCTGGTTTTGTCCTGAATCAGAAAGAAAGTGTATTGAATCACCTCCAACACAAATGTTTACTAAAGCTACAGATATGCTGCTGAATATGCCCCACGTGGGGTCCCTGGTCAAGAGGGGTTACACAGTTCTGTGTCCACTCTCCTCATGGCTTGCCCCATCCACATCACGTTGGCTGTGTCAAGACCTCACAGGTTTCAGCTTTGGGTCTCCCGGCTCTGAACTGCACTTTGGTTGCCACAGGACAAAACTGGATGAGGCAGAGGGAGACTGGGTGTTATTCTCAGTTCGAGTGTTTTAAATAGTTTGAGGACTGTGCTGCAGCCAGCTAGACTTTTTTTCTGAAAAACAGGAAGATGTGACTGTGTTGCATAAATAACACATTGGTAGTAGGACAGGAAATGACATCTGAAGGTTCAAAGCATTCTAGGGTAGTACTGGAGGGCAGAGAATGCAAAAATCTGGGGCAATCTCATCCACACTGCTTCCTTGGAATGGGTCACTGGCACTTCCTACACTATCCAGGAGAAAAAGGCCTTAGTTTCTTCTAAACTGTCTTTTGCAAGCAATGTTCCTCACTGAATGTGCTATGAATCAACTTCCTTTTAGCACCAGAGTCTGATGATTTAGGACCACTACTTCAACGTTGCCTTTTACTCTCACTGTATGAACAAGTGATATCAAAAAACATGAGATGTTTTGAAAAGCAAATAATTTATGTTAAGCACTTTATAGAAACAGTGCAATTTGAAAATCTGGTTTCAACTCACACTAAGTCCGCCACAGTTTCATTAACTATAACGTTCTGATAATATTAGCACTTACTGCATCAAAATATCACAAGGATTGTCTAGAAAGTGATTGCAAAATACCTTTGTCTCAACTGAGAAAATAATCACTTTTCAGGAAACCCTTTAGGCATTCACTTAAAACCTTTCCTGACTGAGGTTCACTAAAGTTTGTGAGACTGTCTTCAGGACATAACTCTGGTGCCTCAATGGATTTTAAGGTAAAAAATAGCATCTAATGATTGTGCTCTACAGACAGCAGCATCTGGATTTCTTTTTTAAGCAAGATGGAAATATAAACAGAAATTCAAATCTGTATATCATCTCTTCGGTAAATCAAATACTGTTTACTCCAAGAAAAAGAGCCAGGTTCAAACATACTGACGAGCACACTGTTAATCACTTTGGATTATATAATATCTTTTGGGAAGATTCCCCTTTTATTTTTTCACTCATGACACACTGTAAATGATGTGTGAGTTGTTTATTGAAACAATAAAAGATAACCTTTAATTTGTTTTCTTAGGGACAAAACCAATTAATGCACTATACCTCCTGAAGAAAAGAAAATTGCAGTATTTTGTTGGATTTTCTGTCTCAAGAAACCTGATAACATGTCAAATATGTTACACAACAGAGTTTTGGAAAGAGAATTTTGCACATGTAAGTGATGTTTAAAGGCAAAAAAAAAAAAATCTAATGAGTCTTTAAAAGGCAGACTAATTCTGTTCTTGCTTATGCATTCATTATTGAAAACATTACAGCCATAATACACTGCTCCATTGTTTTTTAATGTTTGATTTAATGTTAGTATATAAACCCCACTATCATCGTCATAACATTACTTACCGAATTTGACAATGCTGCAGATTACAATGGAAAGCTTGAAAAATACAATGCAGACTGCACCAAGATAAAACCATCTTAAATTCATCAGGAACAATTTTTTTCTAATGTCTGAGAATGAAAGTTATACCACAGTCTGCAGCTATTACTGAATTTCTCATGTTAGAGACTTTAATAACACCCTCTCAAGATTCTGAAATTGCAGCCTGCAATGCACACAGTTTTTCTCGACTTACTTTCATCCTTTAAGAACTTTTAATTACTTTTCTGTGAAGGCAAAAGCTACCACAGAGACTTTGTAATTATAGACACTCTCATGTCTTTTTCCAGTCATTCTCAGGCCATTTGCAGTTTATTCCTATGAATTACACAGAAGTTTCTTCAGTGAATCCACATATAAAAACTGTAAAAGATATTGATGAAGTAATAGTTCTTGCCAGTATTATACGACATTACACATTTTCCTAAATCTGGGTGAGAGCAACCCTCATTAAAGTTCTCATTAAAGATTTACTCCCAAATACTCAGGGAGATCTCATTTTAAAAACTTTGTGCAATTCCCTGAAAGGCTTTTGAACCATATTGTCTATTGGGACATAGACTTACTCACATGGATTGGTTAACTATTACACATGTGGAAAAAAATTAATTGGTTTTACAACACTAAGAAAACAGCTGAAAAGACTGAAGCTGCACTACTTGCCATGAGATATTTGCTGTCTTAAAATGAAAAACCTCAAATTTATCAGCCCTTGTGACTGAACAGGTATCCATGTTAAGCAACATGCAACATGAAGAAAGCTGCAACCATATTTCCTCATCAGTCTGACAGATATTCTCTTGTACTGGGCAGAAATACAATTTCCAAGTTCTTTTAGGTTGTTTGGATTCCTCATCAAGCATATAAGTATTGTGGCCCCTTCAGTGCATTGATCTCAGGAAACAATGGATTTTAGTCTCTACTCTTGAGGCTTGAATTCTAAGTGAAAATCTAAATATACATGGTTGATTCACTACGACCTGTCTCCATTATAAAATTGCTAGACAACATGATCATATTTTAGAAATATAACCTCAGTTCAACTGTTTTATTAATTCTTATATATAGATATAGAAGTATATAGATTTTTATATGGATATATAAATATCTTCCCACTCCTTTTCAGCCTACAGACAGGTAATTATGGCTGCCCCTACACCGCAGGATCCCCCGCATTGCAAATTTGCCTCCTGGCCATACCTCTTACTGTGTTATGGTTTCTGTTGGATAGAAACTTGTGTGTGGTTAGGCAGAAAGTCACAGTGCTCTCTAGCTGTTTTCCTGATTTGAATGAACAAGCATTTAGTGAAATATAAGTGCAGCACAGTCCAATTTCAACCACTGATACAAAGTAAAGTGACAATTATATGCAGAAAACACTCAGTGAAACTTAATCTTCACTACATCTGATTATTATAATTGCAATATTAGAGTGCTGGGAGAGAGTTGCCTCCAGAATGGAGCAGTTGGATAAGATTCAGCTGTGCCTCAAGCTGAACCCAACCAGCTCAGCTGTATTTCTACAATCTATACTCAGGTTGGCAGTATCTCTTCAGCTACATGATATAAGGCTTTGACCTATCTTGATGGAAAATTATCTGGACTCATTTATTTATCACCGCTCAAACAGACAGTGCCAAGGACATTCTGAAAAAAATGATACTCTCAGTGCTTTGGTATTCTCAACAGACAAAGGTGCTTCAGTCCATCAGATCTGCCCTGAAGTAATCAGTGCATCCTCATAGCATTAATAAACAAGTTCAGTGCTCCTAAATGCTTTGTGTACACACACTGGGAATTTCAGCATGTAAAAAATTGTGGGGAAGAAATGATGAGGTTATAATAGAAGTCAATAAAGTCATGAGTGGGGCAAACAGCTAAGTAGAGATTGACTATTTGTTATTCTTTGAATGAAAGCACCACAGGCTACCAAAAAATTTATGTGTGACCTTCAAAAGAAGAAAATGTGGACCTTTACACACGCTGTAAGTAATCTGTGGAACTTCCTGCCACAAGACATTGTAAATGCGAA
Source organism: Promerops cafer (assembly GCA_013398275.1). Classification (NCBI taxonomy): domain Eukaryota; kingdom Metazoa; phylum Chordata; class Aves; order Passeriformes; family Nectariniidae; genus Promerops; species Promerops cafer. Next base: position 71,758 of record VZSE01009352.1, on the reverse strand, counting down.
ATGGACTTTTAAGTTCAAGCGGGGACTGTGCAAGTTCATGGGGGAAATTTTCATCACTAGTTATTATCTTCAAACACATCATTTTTTCTTGTTTATAAATTTCTTCTGCTGCAAGTTTCTAAAGACTGTAAGACTATGCCGAGAAAGTTTAACTGCATTTTTTGCATTCCTATACTTTTTTCTAGATATCCATGTTTTGTTAATATTAGATAGACAATGCAGGATCTTCTGACATGGCTTCCTACAGTGATTCTATCTCCATCACATCTTCTTTATCTTGAAAGCCTCCATAACTGTGAGCACAAATATTTGAGTTCTGTCTTAATGAAAGAAGGCCAGTGGATGAATTTGAGTAGTAGATAGACTCATTATCTATCCTTTTCCAAAGTCATTCCCCGGATTTGTGTTCACTTCCTGCATATTAAATTTCTGTGCAAGGGCAATCCAAAAGAAGTCAGAGTTAGGGAATAAAACCTAATTGTCTACAAGGCAAATATGCTGCATTGCTGGGAAGTGTAAACATAACCCAGCTGATGCCCCCTGAGCTTATGATCGTGGATTAGTTTCTGGCCCTAATCATATCTTAGGATAATTGGAGCTCTTCTAAATAATGACCCCAAGATCAGGTTTGCGTCTACAGGTTGAAATACTGTATTACACATATTTCTTCCTTATTGGGATAGGCAAGAATAAACACAAGACTAACATCAGTCACACTGTTTAACCGGGCACTGAGAGGCACTTGGATGTGAGTGCAGTATAAGAAACTATAGATTGTGGAGCAGAATTTCAGAAAAAAAGGGATGAAGTGCAGACAGAGTAAGTGGCCTCCAGAGGTCATAACAGAAGTTTGTGTAAAAACAAGAAATAAATCTCCGACTTTCCAGTCCAATGCTTTTATCATAAAAGGATCATCACAAGAGGGAAGACCTCTCTGATTAACACTGCGTGCTCTATTCCCAGCTGTGCCATATTCTCCTGACAGCAGCTATCAACCGTTACAAAGCAACTTAAGACCCTTTTATTATAGCATTAAGCCAACCTTTCATAGACATAAAGCTGAATCAAGATCTTGATTGTCAGTCTGCCTCTGTTTAATAGCTCCACAGAGCTAAATTTATGAACACTACTATCTTAGCACCCACTTTGTTTGTATCGTTTTGTTATAGCCCTGTCCCTAAGATTTAAAATGTTCTGTACCACTGAGGAGAACTGATGCTCCATGTTTAGTGCATATACAGAACTGTAACCTCTCAGATTTTTTTTCTAGTGTATTTTCCCAAATATCAGAAGTACAACTGCAATCTAGTCATTCAAGACAAAACTTCAGAGTTCTGAATTCTAGCTCTGTCCTAAATCTCCATTTTTGCAACTAGGAATAATTCTTCTCCATCTCTCACGAGAGTTACAAGGACAAATGTTATTCTTAAAGTAGATGAAAATCTGCACAGGAAATTCACTGTATGAGCTGAAAATCTTACTAGGCCTATCCTTTGAATTCACTCTACAATTTGTCAACACATGGAGAACATTTTGTGCTGAGCTGTGGAGCCCTAGTCATAATGGAACAAGTGTTCCATGACCATGGCTACAGCTAGATTGCTCAGTGCAGCTTTAGCACTGTATAGACCTCTCCACAATATTCTATACAGATGTTTTGGAGGCATTATACTGAGGTTCAGATATCAGTTATCTGGACATCTACATGTAAGGTAGATACCCTGGTCTTTTCTTCCTTATCAATTAAATGGAATGGGCTCTTTTATCACAATCCTTATGATACTTTTAATCATGTCTAAGTTAGAATGAGATGAATCAGTGATCCTGAGTGGTTTTCTGTGAAAAGAACAAAAGTAAAAAAGCAACAAAACTATTTTTATATTGACATTTGCACTGGCAATGTCCATGTTTCTCAGAGGAATTCTACCTTTTGCTATGTGTATTTAAGGGACCACAGTCCTCCAGCAGCAAGTTGAGTGCTTAAGTTTTCAAGTTCTTACTATTCTTTGCTTTGTGCTGTATTGTAAATCCTTTTCTGCACTTTCTGATATAGATCCTCATTTCTATCTTCCAGTAGGGAAATTGAGACTAGTGACAAAATATTTTCTCTCTTAAGGTGAGTAAGTGTGTGTCAGTTTGGACAAGGAGTTGCCTGGTAGCAGCACACAAGAAAATGTGAAGTGACATATAGATCAACAGCTTGTGTAGTTGTGTCTAAGCACAAGGCTGTGATTCAACCACAGAAGTAAATGAAGCTTTAGCACTCCTGGTGCTGGATAAAATATTCCATCCCAAAAACCACTGATGTGATATCAACTCTTTTTCTAATTATTTGAACACAGAACTATTGCCTCAGTTCAAAACTTTTTATGGGCTCATTTCTAGGAGGAAAAGATTGATCTGTGGCAATGTATGAGAATATCAAGGAAAAAAAGATCATTTTTCTGGAGCTCTGTGCAGATGTCATTTCAGAACTGCACGCCAGCATAAAATCTCCTCTATCCATTTATAAAACTGTGGCCATCATTCACCACTATGAACATCACTGTAAACTTCAGATATAAATGGCCAAAACTCCTTAGCAGGAACTAATACCTTCAGCAGTTCTGATTGTCTGTATAGATTTTAAAGTTTAAAAATTCTCAGAGGCTGTGACCTTTAAGTCCCACATTGAACAGGACAAGAGGCAGAACCCATGTCCTTATTTCTATTGCCCCTCTTCATTCAAAAGTTGGTTGTCTGCATTGGCAATGTCACCACTGTTATTTAAAGTTTATTGTGAAAGGATTCAAGATTTCAATTGACACCATTTATATTTAATTTAAAAATATATTTGTTTGTAGACATTATGGGTGTTAGTGTTGTTGAAATGCCCTTGTAATTTTGGATAATCCACATCTTCTTACTTGACCTGTAAAGTCTTTAATTAGACATTAATTAGTCATTGGGTATGATTCATTTATTCTGTCTTTAGCTCTGTAGACCATTTATCACCTATCGTCCCTCTATAAGGAATAACATCCCAGTCTAAAATAGATACCAAGTGGGATGAATTGCCCTCTGCAGTGTTAATATTAGTTAAACTTCATGGATTTCCTCTTGGATTACAGAAACTATTTATCTCTTGCATTAACTGACATCACATGACTGTAAAGGGTGCATTTGGGAGACTAAGGGGAAGCTGCCACTGCCTCTTGCTGAATGTTATTTGCTTTGTGCCATGACTGTACACCACATAATCCAAAATACCCAAAGCAAAAACAGAGCTTCCCTAAGAACCCTGCTGGGATGCAGAGTAGGGGAGGTTCTTAAGTTGAAGTAAGGAGTCAAAAAAACTTCTCTCCAAACAACAGATGCCAAAGGCACTGACTCAGACGTGCCCAGTGTTCCTACTCTGAGTATAGGGTTATTTGAACAATTTTAAACTTACACTTTATTCACTGACTGTGACTCTTCCTTGCATTATATTTTATAATATATTTCATATAAATTCCATGAGATACTCATGAATAATTTCCTAGAGATTTGTCAGAAATGTCACAAATAGTTGTCAACAAACTGCTTTCATCTTTAAGATCTGTGATGGCTTGCATGACCAGAGTGCTGTGATGGAAGGATATGAGATCATTAGGAAGGATGGGCCAGGAAGATGAGGTAGAATAACCTGGAGTTACTGATGGATGCTATTTTGGACATAGCCAGAAACGTGCCCTTGCAGCACAGGCTGTCTTGGGCTGCCTTAGGCAGGGAATTGACCGCAGGTGGAGGGAGGTGATTCTTTGGCTTTATTCAGCACTGGTGAGGCCACACCTGAAATAGTGTGTCCTCTTATGGGCTTCCCAGTATGCGAGGTGCATGGACATACTGGAGATAATCCAATGAAGGGCACAAAAAAATATATAAAAGATCAAGGTTCTGGACCATTTCTTCTATGAGGAAAGACAGAGACATGGGAATGTTTCACCTAGAGGAGGGAAGGCTCATTGAGAAGATCTCAGTTCACTTAAATAACCACAAGTAGAGTGTGAGGAGGATGGAACAGACTCTTATCAGCAGTGTCCTATGACAGGACCAGAGGCAATGGTCACAGGAAATTCCCTCTGAACATCAAGAAACACTTTTTCACTGTGAGGGTGATGACCTCTGGCACAGATTGCCTGGGAAGGTTGCTGAGTGTCCAACCTTGATAATATTCCAAAATCATGTGAACTTGGTTCTGGCCAACTGCTTGAGCAGCAGTGTTGATCTAGATCACTTCCAATTCCCTTCCAATCTCAGCTACTCTATGAGCTCATGAATGAATCTTCTGGAACTTTCCATGAATGGATGCTTTATTTCATGTGGTATTTCACTGTAGTTGTAGCTCAATGTGTTTTTTCTTTATACATTGTTAAATATTTCATTAAAATAGCATAAATACTACATGACAGTTTCAGAGAGATTTCTCATGAGTGTTTCAGGAAATATCTTATGAGCATTGCTATGACATTTCATGAATATACTTATGCTTGAGGAAAAAATATATCACCAAATATTTCATGAGTCTTTCCAGAATACTATCCAAGTTTCTTATGAAAACTATGTTATTTCAGAGATAGTTATGTTAAATACTTACTGACTACTTTCTAAGTAAGCGGTTTTTATTTGGGTTTTTTGGATGGTTTTGGAGGGGGTTTTTTGGAATATGCTATCTATTTCTGAAAAAAAATAAAGCACCAATGGACAAACATTTTAATACCCTCAGATATTTTTATATGGTAGTTTAAATACAAAAAAGTGACAGCATAAATTCATCACTGTCATAACTACACACACTGTCAGAAGGTGTAAATACATGTCTGGAAATCCAACTTGCATCCAGGAATGGAGTTTCCTAGGGAGAATGGAAGAATGTCTCCTTTGTGTACTTTCTTTTCCACAACTTTCTTTTCCACACCTTTCTTTTCCTTACAAGTTTTGTTATAACTACATGCCACATAAATCACTGCAATGTGTATTTCAGGCTTTCTATATGGACATTTTATAGTAACCAGTGGTGTGATGCACCTTAGAAAAATGTACCTCTTGGTTGTGAAGTAATTTTCACACTGTTTAATTTGAGGTGAATATGAGATACAATATGTAATATTCACCCAGAGTGATAGGCTGCCTGAGTTAGCTTTCAGTGGCAGACAGAAAGGAGACAGCTACAACTGTTTTCATGTAAATCAATCTCCAACACATGTCATTTGTCCTTGGCACTTTTATAATGTCTTGAGCTTTGCTGAATCAGCTCTTTATTCTTGCTCTTCTAAGCCCACAGAAACTCCATTCCAGAGATACCTTCCTCATGTCCTTTGAAACTCCTAGGAGGAAAAAAAAAACCAACTGTTTTTGCTTCCCCTAGCTACCTAGTCACAGCAGTTGGAAAACACACTTATCTTTGAGTACACACTTCTCTTTGAGTATAAGACCAGTTACAATTTCAGACCTGTGGTGATGAAAAAGTAACAAGTTATTACGCCCTACACATTTTATTTTGCATCAAAGATGGTAAATATCCCCCTAAGTTTTGGTATAACATATTCAGCTCTTCTTCCTTCCCAGTATTAGAATAGTGTAGAAACAGTAAGATATTTTCCACCTTACTTATATCACATTTTGGAACTATGCTGCCGTAAGCCTTTTATGAACTATTTGAAATTGTTGGAAAAATGCATACAAGTTCTGTGCACTGCTTTTAGGAAGTGCTTGGAAGTATACACTTGGCTGGTTCATGAGAAATGGTTGGTTGATTGACAGGAGACACTCCCTGCCAGTCAACCTGAGTTACTGTAGGAATTCCCAAGCCAACAAAGAAACTTGACTGACATGATACTATTGCAAACTGTGGTGGGGTTGTGGAGACCAGGTAAAAAGTCATATGTGCATCCCTGCAGAAACATCTTGTGCTAGAACAGGTCACTGACTCAAGTTGCCACAAAAAAAAAAAAAAAAAAAAGAAANAAAAAAAAAAAAAAAAAAAGCAAGCAAGCCCATTCAGACCAGAAATCGTAGAATCATAGAATATCCTCATTTGGAAGGGACCCAACAGGATCATTGAGTACAACTCCTGACCCTGCACAGGACACACTAAGAGTCCCAAAACATGCCTGAGAGCATTTTCCAAATGCTTCTTGTACTCTGGCAGGCTTTTTGCTGTGACCACTTCCCTGGGGAGCCTGTTCCAGTATCCAGCCACCCTATGGGAGAAAAACCTTTCCTAATATCCAGCCTAAGCCTCCTCTGGCACAGTTTCATGCCATTTCCTTGAGTCCCACTGATGGTCACAAGAGTGAGAGAAGAAATCCATGCCTGCCCCTCCTCTTCACCTTGTGAAGCTGTAGCCTCTATGAGGTGTTCCCTCCATCTTCTGTTCTCCAGCATGAACAAGTCAAGTGACCTCAATCACTCTTTGCATGGTTTTCACTTAAGGCCTTTCACATTCTTCATTTGTCGCCTTTGGAATCTTTCTATTAGTTTGATATCTTATATTGTTGTGCCCAAAACTGCACAAAATACTGGAGGTGAGGCCGCACCAGCTCAGAGAAAAGCAGGACAATTTCCACCATTGACCACCTGTCAATTCTGTGCTTGATGCACATATCTCCTTATACTCTGTGTGAATCGTTCTCCTTGCAGTTTATGCCCAGTGTCTCTCGTGCTTACACCATTCAACACTGTGAAGAGCCTAGATACATTCTATTGGAACCTTTCTCATAGGTTTTGGGGGAAAGTTATTAGGTCACCGTGAAATTTTTTATTTTCCAGACTCAACAAGACCATTTTTTCAGTCTCCCCTCACAGGGAACACATTGCAGAATATTAGAAACTATAGCTGAATATTTAAGCTCATGTTAAAAAAAAAAATCTAGAAAAAAAATTGTAACCAAAACTGAGCTTAAGGACCATTTTAAATCCTGTACAATCCTCAAAGTAAAATTAATAGATTTTTTTCAATTAGTGCTCAGCACCATAGGGGTTTAAAACATTCTCTACCAGTTGTTCCCTTGTATCTTAGTATCTCTGTAAATCTTCATCTATGCCTTGGTATCTCTTCATCTATTTGCAATTACAAGTTGTGAAATGTTCCCCCAGAAAAGTTGGTCTACAGCTGCAATACTAGTCCTTGTACCAGACAAAAATTCCAGATACAATGCTGTGATTAAATGTTATGGTAGGATATTGTACAAACACCTGGGACACGTGTCTCAGAAATGCTATAAGTTGCTATAATTTCATCCATAGCATAAACTATATGCTGAAGAAAATTGATTTGGATTGTGTTTTCTTTTTACAGTAACAAATTTATTTATGTTAATAGTAAGTTGCTACTTACATATGGTAAGAGAGAAGGTTTCAAACAACAGTAAGAAGGGGACAGTATATAAAATTATAAAGATAAATATCATGGAAGAAGTTAAATCTGGCTCCAAGCAGATGACATAAAATTCCCAAAGCTAATATGTTTTGGAAATAATCCCTTTGTTCCTGTCCATGTTTCAAGTATACAATTTGAAGGAAAAAAACTTGAGCCTGCTCCTGCTTCTACATAAAACGATGGCACCCAACCATCTTATAGTACTTCAAAAATTTTCTGAATAATATTTCTGAATGTCTTTGAATTGCATCATAATATTTCACAAAAAGATATCTGATGCCCATATAACCATCTTCTGAGTTGCTTCAAATTTTGCTAGATAGTGTATATCACTAATACAATATCTTCCTTGTCAAAACTTGTCTTGGGGTAGGAGAATGAACTAAATTGCTGTGCCTCTATCTGCAAACAAAACAAATCAGAAACTGCTCTTAATGTCAGCTACCCCAGCATGTCGTGTGTTCATACAGCTAAAACATTTTGCCTCACCAAACTACACACCTGCATCTCAAACCAACAAGTTGGGAATGTTCTTTGGCCACTGCTCCCTCCCAGAACCTTCCTGTCACCTTCTGCCAGGGCACTGCTTTGCCTGCATTGAAATTTTCCCTCAGAACATGTACAGCCACTGCACAGACCACCATACACCAGCACAAACACAGCTCCCCTACAACTATTTCCTCTTACTTTTAGGAGAGCCCTAGTTGTTTGGTGGATTGTTCTCTCATTGCTCTCCACAATAAAAAGAAAGATCTTTTGATCCACAACACAAGACTTCTCCTAAGGAAAGGAACTAATGTCAGTTTTCCTTAACATGTGCAGCAGACAACATAAATTGGGGAAGTTTTTATATCATACTAGATTTTTTATTCCCATTGCTAGATCTTCCAGATATCTCTCCTTTTTTTTTATGAATTTATATGATCCTCATTCCACTGATAATAAACATTTTTTACTCAGATGAGCAAAGAAATCCAGTAGACTAAAAAGCTCTCCCCTAGAAGGTTTGGCAGAGGCACAGGAAACAGTAGTATATTTTAACACTGTAAGGGTGTGGATCAATGCCATTGATGAAAGGAACATGCAAACATATGCTCCAAATCTGGCTGTCATATAGTATTGAAATATGAAACTTGCACAGTCCCTATGAACCAGAAAAATAAAGAAGTCACACAGAAATCTGACACTGGCTCATGCACGACACAAACAAGTGATGGCTGGAGGACTGCCAAGCCTGGGCATGGTAGCAGAGCATCTGTGCAAACATTAGTCAATCCTAACACTGCAAAGTATATTTGATATTGAAGAGTCCAGGTTACACATTATCTTGCTCTAACAATTGCAAGATATATATGCCAATTGTTTAAAAAGGAATTAATTAGGCTCACCAAAAATTAACCACACCCAATATTATACAAGCATTTGGGAAAGTGGGTGGAAATAGAACTCATTCAGATGCCCCTTTTTATTATCACCTATCAGAAGAAGTCATTCAGCAACACACGGGAGAGCAAACTACAGTTTGGATTTACTTCCACTGAAATCATCAAATGTTTTTGGGAGAAAGATGATAATAATATGGAATTATTATAGCTGTGACATTACTGAAGACAGTGGGCTATTGCTGTCATGTGTTAAGAATTTACATTCAAGAGTAATATCTGTTACCTTTTCACATGACATCTGTTTTTTTTATTGTTGTGAATACAGTGGTAAAAATAGCAGCTTTCAGACTCTTTATTTTCCAGTCAGCATGAAGCTGTGTCAGGGGAGATTTAGGTTAGATGTAAGAGAAAGGTTCTTCACCCAGAGGTTTGTTGGGCACTGAAACAGGCTCCCCAAGGAGGTGGTCATGACACTAAGTCTGCCAGAGTTTAAGAAACGTTTGAACAATGCCCTCAGGCACATGGTGTGATTCTTGAGGTGGTCATTTGCAGCGCCAGGATTTGGACTTCAATTACCCTGATGGGTCCTTTCCAGCTCAGGATATTCTATGATTCTGTGATTTAAATTAATAATTTTTCACTCCCAACCTTTCTGCTTATTACCTTCTTCACTTTTTTTTTTTAAATCCTCACCTTGTCAAGTTCATTTTTCCTATCTCTATGCCCAATTTGTGACGTACTCACTATAAAAAATGCTGATAAATACATTTTATGGAGAGTTAAACTTTTAACAATGTGTGCATTTCATGATTTATGTTTTAATTGCCTTTCGTACTGATATATTCAGGCAACTACAGGTCCTACATATCATGACTGCACTATCTTGGCCAACATCTACTTTCTGAAATTGTGCCTTGTATTAATTGTTCAAAGCATCAAGAATGTTCAAGATAATTGGTAAGAGCATAAAAATTCTAGGCAGTATGCAGGGGAGAGAAGGGAGGCAATCACCCAGCTTTTCCTTACAGAGAATATTATGCTGCCAGAATAACTCCAGTTTTCCCTTATTGCCAATTCCTGTGAAGGTGAGCATTGCATTAAGTTCACTGCTAGTACACGCTGCATGTTAACACAGAGTGGGGGGTTTCATGCACAGAGGGACAACTGCTGAGACATGATAGATGACTGTTTAAATTTAGAAACTGGGAAGACATTTAATTAAGATTCACAAGGACAGATATTGTGAGTTAAATATCAGATGATGGCTAGAGGCACTGTAAAACATGTCTATAACAATTCTAATTGCCATATAACTAAGCCTTGCCATCATGTAAAGCACAAAGAATTTTGCAGCTTTGATCACAGAAGACAAAGTAGCAAAAGTTCTTGCTGTCCTTAATTAAGGGTATATACAAATTTCAGGCAACTGGATCTGAAGACCTAGAGAAAAATTCACACAGCCTTAGGTAGGCTTTTGATCCAGGACATTGAGAACAAAGTACTAATGCCCTGAGAAACAAATAACATTAGGGCACTGCAATTTATGTGCCAAAATATTTTAAATGCCACTTGTTCATGAATGACAGAAACCTTAATCTGACGTAAGGCTGAACAAAGCTCTTTGCTTCCTGTTCATTATATAAGCCTAAGAAAGGAAAGTTTTGCATTGCAATCACTAGCTTATCACCTATTATACCTATTATGGTATTAATCACAATTTAAAAATCACTTTGATTTTTGCAACATTTTTGTGAAAATATATTTGGCTTTTTAAAATGTATGGACTTATATACTTACCTGAAGTAGCAGAAGAAATAGTCACCTCACATCTACAGCTGAACTGTAAACTGAAGCTTAACTTAGTATTGTCAAGTACAGTGGAGTGCATCTATGTAACTAGGAAACCCAGTCCATACCTTCTTCTAGAAAAAACAGTTTTGAAAATTAAAAGGTGTGTAGTTCTACACCTTTTAACTCCATGAAAGCTTGGCTTGAATGATAGTGAAGGGTCTGGAAGGAAAGCCATATGAGGAGCAGCTGAAGTCTCTCGGTCTGTTCAGCCTGGAGAAGAGGAGACTGAGAGGAGACCTCATTTCAATCTGCAACTTCCTCGTGAGGGGAAGAGGAGGGGTAGGCTCCGATCTCTTCACCCTTGTAACCAGTGACAGGACCCAAGGGAGTGGCCTGAAGCTGAGTCAAGGGAGGTTTTGGTTGGATATTAGAAAAAGATTCTTCACACAGAGGATGGTTGAGTACTGGAACAGGCTCCTCAGAGAAGTGGTCACAGCACCAAGCCTGACAGAGATTAAAAGGTGTTTGGACAATGCTCTCAGCCACATGGTGTGACTCTTGGGATGGTCCTGTGCAGGGCCAGGAGTTGGACTCTGATAATCCTTATGGGTCCCTTCCAACTCAGCACATTCTGTGATTCTGTGATTCTATGATTGACATACATTCTCAAGGATGAGCAAAGCTGGCTGTCTTGATGCACCTTCTTGGTGAAAATTATATGAGCTTATAAATAAACTCATTTGCCTTGTAAGGCACAAGAAAAGAACATAGAAACTCCAGTAATTGTTGTGCACATATTTGGTGTGAGTTTTTGATGGTCATTCATAATAACTAGGTAAAAAATTATAAGCACCCTGATGCACCAAATTTTTTTGTTTACTTTTGTTCTAATTGGACTGAGTCTGTATCCATTTTAGCCCAGTTTCTCCTACCTCACAGTCATTAATAATTTCCAATATGTCAACATGACACCATGCTAGCCCACAGACTCCTTGGGAAGAGGCAATTATGTTTATCCAGGCTGGAAAAAATGCAGTTGATAAATTGGAATAAGGCAAAGAAGTTATTATATATTTCTTGCCTAAGATAATGTCATAAATTCACTCAAGAGGTATCGAGTATAATGCTTTCATGCCCACAGACACACAAAAACCCCCCCACATTTCTAGCCATATTGTTTATATTACTACAGCCTTGAGTACATAGGTCTGATTTCCTCTAGTGTCTACAGTGGAAAGTTTCTTGCTCTGCCTGAGTTCCACTGCCCTGAAGAGTCACTTCAACAAATGGCAGAGCTTGATCACTACACGGTGCAGTACCACAGCTCCCTTCTAGAATTATATTGAATTTCTTGTCATCATATGGACTTTGTGACATATCAGCCAGAGATCATATTGTTGATAAATTGGGGTTATGCCTTATTGACCTGTACTTTGGACTAGTGCCAAGGCCATGCAGTGCCCTGTGACATATTCGTTCCTCTGTAACTGAGTTCACAGAAATGAGAAGATGAAGTGTTCTTGTTCTGTTGTTACTGACTTACACACGACTGCCAAGACATGAAAGACCTGCTGGCAGAATCTCCTTGTTGCATACCTTTTGCCATAGTATTTTAACTTAACTATTTAACTAAAGATAGAAACTGTGGTGCCTGCTTTTCAACACCAAAATGTATATCGAAGATTAAGGATTGGGTCTAATTTACTTACATATATATCAATATTTTAAAAAATGAAACATATACTACTACATTTTTATTCTTAGTGTTTTCCAATGAAAGATAAGAAAAAGTGGGTTTGCTGGTTTGATATTTTTTAATCTGTATATTCCTCTTCTTGTTCCCAGTGTTTATCACAGAACTAGAATTAAAAATATTTCCAGCTTGTTTCCTAATTAATTCTGCTGCCTGATGATATTCATCAATTGAATGACTTTGTACTTCTGAAAGCCAAATGTCTGCTTACCTCTAAGCAATGAACAACGAAAAATGGCAGAGAAATTCCTGTAATGTTAAAAAGTAAGAAGAACATTGTGGAATGTGTCTTCAAAATCTTACATTTGGTCTTCATACTGTTATTATCAAATTCATTTCACTTCCTAGAAAAATGTTTTTCAGATTTAGAAATGCTAATTAAAATTTAAAAAAAAAAAAAGTTTGGCTCTTTTTATCTCCACATCATCATTGGTTTGGTGCAAAAATATGGAGCAGTCTGAAGTCTGTTACTATTATCCAATCTTGTGCTAATTCAGAGCATGCCTGTGTGCCTTTCTTAAAGGGCGATACAGAGTTTCCAGCAATGATACCAGCTGATCCAATAGTTCTGAGCATCATTTTCTGACCAGATCATTCAAGGTACTTCAGAGAACTGTGTGCCTAATACTGAAGCAGGTTTAATTAAAAAAAAAAAAAAAAAACCACCTTGAAAATCTATCAGTCATTAAACCAAGAAATCATACCACATTTTCTATTTAATCAAAGCTTTCTGAAAATACCTCTCAGAGTTTGAAAGTATTTCAAAGTATTTTTTTACCTCATGACTTTGTGACCTCCTGCAGTGAGCAAATTTGGCACAAACAGCAAGACACCATGAATCCAGATGATTATGTTTTCTGTTACTATATAAATTTTACTGGATATTATACAGTTTAGTAATTTCAAGGAATAGTTATTTTGAAAAGTTGGAAAGAATAATCACAAGCTCATGGACTGCAAAGCTCATGTATCTATTGAAATAAATCACCTTAATTTGGCACTGGATTTTAAAACTGTCAAATAAATCCTCAGAATGTTATAATAACAAAATAGCAGAAACATGACAACTTACACTATGAATGAGCCTTTTAAACAGCAATAAATGAATCAATCAAAAATAGGTGAAATTTGACATGCTTTCTGAACTCTCATGAAAGATTGAATTTTAATACTTATTCTTTCATTGAAGGCAACAAAATGAGTTAAATTCAGTTTGGTCCAACCAGACACCCATTCAATGCAAATTAGTTGAGATGGTTAAGCCAGTCAGTACCATCTGGAGAGTCAGAAGCTGGGATTTTGCTGCTGAAAAAGAAGAGGCCAAGGCTAACAAGCACAGATTTCCTGTACATCATTTAGAACTTAACCCTTTCTAAAGCTCTTTGCTCTTGGAGAAGGTTTTTTGGAGCAATCCAGAGACTGCAATAAGAATTAGGCAGTACTGAATGATGGGTAATCTGTGAGCATGACTTAAAGGTCCCTGAAGAACGGGGTAATAATGAAATTTAATTTAAAGAGAAACAGGCATGTGCCACAGATCAGTAAACAGAAGCAAGTAACTGTCAGCCAGTAGTATACTCATATCCATGGACTCATTTAAAGAAAAGAAGATATCACTGAAATTAAAGGATTCATTTTTGAGCAAGACTCATTTTAAATTAAACCAATTTAGTGCACTCACATTTTAGGATATTTAAATGAGATTTTGACAATTCTCTCATTCATAAAAAAAACTACAGTACACCCTGACCCTGTATGCAACTTTCTTAGTTCCTGATGTTGAGCTGTTTGGCCATGTTTTGTGTATGCATTGAATAAATGAATTCTTTCCATTTTGCCCAGCTGCTCTGTGAGGATGAGGAATGTCTAATCAAATCCAACAAATGTCATTTGGACATCATGACTGTAGTACCTACTTCCAAATTTCTGCCTCCAGTTGGCACTTATTACAATTTAAATATCTTTCAGCACCTGGACTGTTAATTTAGATGATCAAGAGCAAGATTCAGAAACATACCTTCTGGATACCTGGATTGGGATGTATCCTACCTATCAAAAAGACATCTCTGTCTAAATCTCTTCATTCTCTTTCCAGGCAACGAAGAGAAACTGTCACTCTTAGGGTATGGTTTGTCTAACTTCAGGCAGCTGTATTAGGATAAGTTTCTGTATTCACCTAGGATTTTCAATACTTACATTTTGAAAGCTTTATGCACGTACTAGGAGCCCCCATTTTGGATCAGCTGACCACCACAGGAACTATCTTACAAACATGCAAATTTGAGTTTCAGACGCCTCCTGAAGAGGCTAATCTGCTGTGTGAACTCACATCTACCAAAACACAAAAAGTCCCTGAATTCAGGAAAAAGTATGTCCATTTGTTCCATATTCATTCTAAAGTGTGAAGTAAGCAATGCCAGTTCCTAACTTTTATGAGAAACGTGATTGCAGCTGAGAACTAGACTCTGTTAGCTTTATCTAAAAAGGCTACAATACAACTACTTACCCAGGCCACCACAAAGTTTAAAATAAAGATCAAGGCCCAATTCTGTCAATGTCTTCCACTGAAATGCAGCCACTGAGACCAGCCAACAACAAAAAGTTTTTAATACAAGATACAGACTCAAGAAAAGGCCATGTTTACATACTTTTGTCATGCTCTATGACAGCAAACCTTTGATCTCCACTTCTAAAGGTCATTGGTCCATTTTAAACCAGAGCCACTGTATAAAACATGCAAAGGCTGAGGCAGTGAAAATCTTCCATTCTCTTACTTCCCAGACAAATGTATTACTGTTTACTGTGTAAGTTTGAGTATTTTCAAATTAAAATTTCAAAGAAGAAGATTTAACTAATTTATTATAGTCAAAAGGATGACAAATACTTATAAAAATATACATATGAGGTTAACCCTAATATCAGATGGCCACTTATACCAGTGTTACAGAAAATACTTTAATTTTCAAGGAACATGGGGACTGCAGACACATATATTCTGCCACCTTTCAGGTTGTCCAGTCAGAACTATGTCATCTCTTCCCTTGTGTTCAGGACCTGGCAAAAATTAATCCTTTTCTACACCAGATTTATATAACCCACTTCCAGAGCACAAGGGCTGAGAGATCTGTGGAGGGAGCCTGCATTTTCTTCCACAGTTCTCAAATTGTCCTCAGCCACTGCCAGTTGAACGTGAAGCAGTTTCTCTGTGGGTTTGCAGAATGAAACAAATGGCTGCTATGTAGCAGGATTCGGGCAAGGAAAGCAGCTGTCTAAAGCAGTTATTAATTCCATACCTTTCCCTCTTATATGACAATTGTACAGTCTTGGAAATAATACAATGATTGGAGAAGGGCTAAATTTACGGCTTAGCCAATCCTCTTTGAACCTTCTGTCTGGATGCATGCCAGACTATGAATTTTTATTATAAAATATACTGAGGTAAAAAAATAATAATATCTCTTAGCAGCTCTGGTTGATGACCAGGCCAAAGAAATGGGGAGGGCTAGAAAATATATAGCAAAATTCATCTTTCTCTGTAGTGTTCTGCAGTCTCCTTGTATCAGTGTTACTGAAACACAGAGGCTCTTTAATTTCAGAAATATGAATGTTCCTGAATTAGGCTTTGCATGGAGCATGTAAAATCCAAGCCAAACAATTTGTTTTGCTCGTTGCTTTTGTTAAACCAGACTCTTACAGGATTCCAGAGGTTAATAAATACATTAACATGCAAGGATTTGAAGCTAATGGTAAATAAAACCTTGGCAAAATGAGCTTAGGAAGTAAGAGCATTAAAAATCAATGATTCCTTCAAAAGAGACTAATGGAACCACTTAAATTACTCTGTCATTACAAGGTTTCTAATCTTAACCAATAAAGGACTGAATAAGCAAATTAGAATATTAACACAGAAGCCAACACACTGCAGTAAGTATAATAAGATTTTTTTCTGTAGATATAGTGGGAGAGAATATAACCACTTAGACATAGAAGAATACAGTTGAACGACTTTTGAAAAACTTCATACTGAATCCTAAAGTCATCATTTGTGTTCACACAAGGACAAAGGGAACTAAATATTAGATCTTGTTGATGTCAGAATTATGCAGATTTTGGATTTTCTGAGCAGTATACTTAGTTTTAAAAAGATAAAATTATTTCATAAAGCAAAATTACAAAAATATTGACTGCTGTGTTTCTATCTTTGCTAGTATCCTTTTCTCATCTTCTTTTCTTTATAATGTGTTAGAGCATAAATACTTACTCTTCATTTAAAAAAATCAACATGATTCTAAGTCTTTTGGTGTGTAATTAACTGTAAATCTTGGGCAGAAAAGACAGGTTTTCAAAGATGTTGTAATATGGTCCACTTACATAACTCACCCAACCATGGTCTGCAACTACCAATAGATCCTTTTTTTCAGTGCATGTCTAGAGATGCATTGAAGCCATACCTTCACTGTTGTTCACCAATAATAGTAATTTCCACATTTAGGCCATATTTATTAAAGACTGGGATATTTCTCAAAGTTAATCAAACTAAATAATCTCTCAAGTCTTTACAGTATTCCTAATGTATTCCTCACTGTCTATGGTGAGCTTCCGTTTTGATTTTCCAAAATAATCTCCTGTGCTGCAAAACAGAAGCAGAATTGCTAAAGTGAATGATGTGCCCTAAATTATGCAACACCTCCCTTTCTTTCTTTCTTTCTTTACATGTGCATTTTTTAGCATGAGTGACAAAGGACAAATTGTCTGAAAACAAAACAAAACAAAAGATTTCTTGGGAGAAAAAAAAGCAGCACAGTGCAAAGTGCATGCATTGTTTCTTTTCTCCCTGACTCTATCCTATCTACTCCTTATTAGTAAAAATATAACTCTAGCACCTATCAAAGTCACAAGGCTACTGTTGCTTCAGCAAGTGGCTGAAAAGTAAGTACTAAATAATTAACTGCCACCCTGATAAATGTGGAGGGTGGAGGGAGGCCCAGAACTCCCTTGCTGGTCAACAAGCAAGTGTTGTAAATACCTTGCAATCAGTCAAGCTGTTTAGTACTCTGTGAAAGGGAAGGATTGCTACCTAGGAAAGGTCTTGGAGGTGAAGGAGGTTGTAGCAGCCTAGAAGATAAGGGGGCTATTCTGTAGGCCTCAAACACCTGTAGTTGCAGAGCCAACCAAGGATGGTTGATAAAAATGTGCTGTGAGAAAGAGCAATATGTGACTGGAGAAGGGGGCCATACAGAGGGCAGGACTTTCCTGGGACAGACAACATTCTTCTGGCTCCTGGAGATGAGCACAACACAGTACAGTGCAAGCACAGGAATGAGGTCAAGAAGTGGGCATGGACTACAGGGGATGATCAAGACCACCAAACATCCACAAAGCCCTCTGACCCATTTTTATAAATATCTAAAAGAACAGACTATGCATGATAACTAATTTGCATAGAAAGTGAGAAACATATCTCCAGGGCTCAGAAAACTTATCTATAAAAAGGTACTCTTGCAGAGCCCAGGTGGCACTCACATGACTTAACAACTCAGCTGGATTGATACTGGAGCCAGGATTGTTGATCGCTTTTTCAGTCTTCCTTTCTTTCTCTCTCTCCCTCTTTAATCCATCTCCCTCTCTCTCTTCCTTTTCTCCCTACCATTCTGTTCAAAATCCACTGCCTCTTGCTTATAAGGAGAGATCAGAGACAAACATACCAATTTCCATGTCCAGTCTGCAATTTACTAATAAAACTTCGTAAGCTTTTGTGGATCCTATGACTTTTATCATTCCTTTCCATCATGAGCATCTATAAATTTTGTGTGCTCCCTTCCTTTTAAGGGTGGGAGGCCACTCAGGTGCAAAACAATGAAACATTGAGAGAGACTGAAAACAAACACAGGAATGTATTTGGCCAGTGTTTGTGCCACTTGGTCAAGCATATCAAACCAAAGTCCTAAAGGGAACCCCTCCAAAATGTATTCTGTAATGATATGCAACTTGCTTTCTATTCTTGTCTCAGATCGTCAGAGTTTGTTCATCCTAGGATTAACACAATGTGAGTCAAAATGCTCTACCACCTAGTAGCAATTCAGGGTTCCACACACGTTCCTTTTCTATGTTACATTCAGAGACTTGGGATGCAATAGAAGACTGTCCAGACTGCAAGGGATCCTAACTTGGGCATCTGTCTCTGCCTTATGAAAAACAGAGAGCATTTTACAGATCTGATGTGGCATCATTAAACTGTAAAAGCAAGAGAAGCCAGCTCTCCAGACTGTTCTTTGTTGTATAACTACTGACAACCCAGGCAAAATATATTTGCAATTGTGTGTACTCAGTACCATGATGTTTAGAATAAAAGAAAAGTAAAAAGGAAAATATCTCATCTTTTTAGCATTGGCTTGTAAATACTTGTTTGTTTCATTAAATGCAAAACCTACAATTCTTAACTATCAAGTGCAAAACTTTGTTATACATGAACTGATTTTATTAGCCACGAATAATAAACATTCTGGCCTCTCAAGAGCATTATTATGCACAACTTTCAAATCATATTTATGCAAAACAAAGTGTATGTGAGAGATCTACACCCAAAAGACAATTTAAAAACACCATTTTTAGTAAAACTGAAACATATTATAGTCTCTGAGTCTGGATTTTATAAATATATTTTAAGAAAACCAATTTTTATGTAGTGTGCTTAAAGAAAAAAATCTGCATTTAGGCATGATGATTTAGATACTTAAATATACACTTAGGCCCATTAATTTGATAGCTGAAGGCTACCTTAAAGCAAACACAAACAAATCATGATACTTGGATCAGAACCACCAGAGGGTGATTCCTACCCTAAAAGTGACAGTGATAAAGTGCAGTGGAAGAATACAAAGGAATGTAATGCAGCTTTCTCTAAAAATGCACACCATTTCATCATATTTCATAATATAACATATGTCCAGCTATTGTTACTGAAAATCATTTTTCCATTTGCCTTGTCTATTTTGATTTGAGAGTGTTCTTCTGCAATTTTGTAGGTTATCCTGGTGGAAAATTTATTTAGGAAGAGAATTAAAACGGATTCAAGAGAATTCAGCTAAAGCCTCAGTTACATTTGTATCATATGCACTATTCTTTTCTCATATGCCTCAGACAAGAATGCATAGAATTACATTTTTTTCCAAAGACGTATACAAAAAAATAAATGGGAAGGGTATACTATAGAAAAATATATCCCTTAGGAATGGATACAAGAATGTCGGATGTATAAATCCATACGGAGGAAAGCAGTTTAAATATATATATATGAAACCAAAAAAGTCTATTAGATAGATAGCTGCCTGGATACGTACAATTATCTGAAGAAAGACAGCTGAAAATAGATGCTAAGGATTAAAAAAAAATACATATATATATATAATAATAGTTTGAACTAACTATAAGAAAGTTATGAGACAGAGAAGTTTTAAGTTTTAGATTAATCTTAATAAAATCAATGGTAGCACCCTTTGCCAGGATTCAATAGTTTTTTTGTCCCAAAGGAGACTATGGAACACCTGGTGTGAAATCTTATAAATGCAAATTTTAAGATAGCTTTAGATTTCATTATCTGATAACAGATCATATCTTTCTACCAGCAAGCCTAGTCCTTTATTTTATGTGCAGATTCCAGTAATGGAAGCTGAGCCTCACATACTGAACTTGGGATATAGCTCCAGAGGAACACATTGTCCTTGGAACAAGAACTCAGGATCTATCCGTAACAGTGTTAGGATCCTGGGGTCATTCACAGACTTCATCATCCCCTCCCAGCCACCTCCAGTGCTGTGGCCACCCTGCCCGTGGCCACCCTGCCCATGTCCCAGGACCTCATTTTGGTTCCTCCCAGATCTGTCAGTCTGTGCTCCAGAAGCCCCAGAGCAGCTCAGCTCTCCAGCTCTGTCTCTGGCCCTGAACTATAACACAGCTTTGTCTCTTGCCCACCCTCCTTTAACTTCAGACTGGAGCTCCTGGATGCATTCTAGACCTGGTGCACTACTGGTCATCCCAGTGGCTGTCAAAACACCCTTCTTGTCACCACCTATGCTCTGCCCACCACACTCAATCCCTGAAGGATGACATCCCTTCAGTGGAGCATCTCTCTTACAAGGAAAGGCTGAGAGAGCTGGGCCTGTTTGCCTCCAGAAGAGATGACTGAGAGGGCACCTCATCAATGTCTACAATCTGAAGGGAGGTGTCAAAAGGATGGACCAGGCTCTTCTCAGTGATGCCCAGCAGTAGGACAAGAGGCAATGGGTAGAAACTGGTGCACAGGAAGTTCCACCCAAATATGAGGAAGAACTTTACTGTGCAATGACTGAGCACTGGAACAGATTGTCCAGAGAGGTTGAGGAATCTTCCTCACTGGAGAGATTCAAGAACAATGTGGATATAATCATGCACCATGTGCTCTAGGATAACCCTGACTGAACAGCGAGGTTGGACCAGATGTGGTCCCTTCCAACCTGACCCTCTCTGTGGTTCTACAAACAAAACATGGGAGGCTTGTACTGGCTAAAAGAAGAAAACATTTAATGTTTTGCCTTTATGTGAGAGGAATATGAGAGAAAGAGTGCAAAATACAGTTTTGCAAGCAAAAGCATTCAAAGGTAAGAAACAAAAATTTTGTTTTTAATTGTAATGGGTTTCCTATAATGACACAGCCATATCCAGGAAGAGTGAAAGTACTGCACTTTGTATCTTTCTTGGCTTAACTCCAGCCAGCAACTAAGCACCACACAGCTGCTCCACATGGGGAGAAGAACAGGGAGAAGCAAAGGAAAAACTCATGGGTTGAGATAAGAACAGTTCAATAATTGAAATAAAGTAAAATATTGTAATAATAATAATAATGTTAATAATTTTAATGGACTGAGTGATGCCCTGCCTATCCCCAAGAAGCGAGCAGCATTCTCAAACTAACTGCTCCCCACTTCGTATAACGGGCATGGCATTCTGTAGTATGGAATATCCCCTTCATGAGTTTGGATTAGCTGTCCTTATCCTGGCTATGCTTACTCCAAGCTTCTTGTGCATCTGCTCACTTGCAGGAGAGCATGGGAAACTGAAAATTCCTTGATTTACAGTAAGTACTACTTAGCAATAAACAAAACATCAGCATGTTATCAACAATATCCTCATACTTAATCCAAAACACAGCACTGCATCAGCTACCAGGAATAAAATTAACTCCCTCCCAGCTGAAATCAGGACATCTCACAACTATGAATACATGCCAGAGACCTAGACAAAAGAAATATGTTTTGCAGAAATGCAAAAACATTTCAAAATGAGATAGGGAACTACTGACCTTCGTATGAAATTATTATCTGATTTTTATCAATTTTATGATGCCTGATCTTCTGTTTATACTAAACTCTTACCTTGACAAAACAAAAAATATATTGTCATAATATCATAATGGAAGCCTTGTTGTTGAATCCTTAATAGAAAGAGAATAACATAAAGAAGTAGCCAATATACAGCTAATTTAACCCAAGACCAGATTGTGGCCTACAGGTCATTGTCTGCAAAACACAAACTGTGAAAATGAACACACAACACACACACACACACATATAAGCCTGTGAGAGGGCCAGAGTAGTGGTATACATAGACATACATATATATACGTATGCAAGTAGTCTGCCTTTACTTCAACTGTCTAGTACGGGGAAAAAAAAGACTATTATTCAGCTACACAGAACATTAATAGCAAACAAGCCAAGACTCCAAGGTACAAGTGTCATAAAAAAGATTCATCTTCGTTAAAGTTATATACAGTGTGGTAGTTCAGGCACAAGATTTCTGTGAGCTGAGAATTTCTTTAAATTATCAGAAGGAAAAAATTCCAATATCTTAAAGAAAAGAAAGTATTTGTAAACTGTTGTGAAATTAAAAAACAAAGGAGTCTTAGTAAAAAGTTCTAGAAAAACTCGTAAATTTCCATTTTTAGTGACAAAAATAAGTATGAAAAAAACATATCATGAGATACACTAATCAAAATGAAATAAATGAAAAAAAATACAGATTCCAAAACAAACCTGTTTGCTAACCCAGAGTTAGCAAAATAAGAACAAAAAGTTAAAATTCTTTGTTCGGCCTTTTCCTTTCTTGAAATGGACATGTGCCAAATGAAAGATCCACTTCCAAAGAGGGTTTGGTTTCTAGTAAAAAGAGTGTTTTATTAAATATTTTCAATAATTTTTTCATTATGCAATTCCAATACTGCCTGGCACCTAGTCAAAGGTGGAAGAATTGCTTTTGTCTGCAGGAATAGCATATGGTCATCCAATCTGTCCTGCAAAACCTCTTTGGGAGGGACCTGGGGATGCTGATGGACAGCCACTGAACATGAGCCCAAAGTGTGCCCAGGTGGCCAAGAAGGCCAGTGGCATCCAGGCCTGTATCAGCAATAGTGTGGCGAGCAGGAGTAGGACACTGATGGTGATGAGACACAGGAACAAGTTGCACAGAGAAGTTGTGGATGCCCCATCGTTGGAAGTGTTCAAGGTCAGGTTGGATGGGGTTCTGAACAACCTGGCCTAGTTGAATAGTAGTAGTGGAAGAAGTAGTAGAAGAATAGTAGTAGTTCCTACTTATGGTAGGGGTGTTAAACTAGGTAGCTTTTAATGGTCCCTTCCAAACAAAAACATGCTATCACTAGTTATAAACTATTCGATTTAAAACTCTTAATCAACAAAAATGTGTAAGACTTGATCTGCGTACATTGGGACAGAGCAATCAATGTGTCTGTTATGACTTTGCTCCAATAAAAACGTTAAAGCTAAAGGGACAATGGTGATCCCATATATTAATTGTTCTTAGTCATCTAGGGATACAATGTAATACTTCTGACAATTATATAGTGACAGTTCAAAAAGTGCATTGAAAATGACATAAATATAGTCCCATGAGTTGTCGCCACAGAATTAGATGCAGCCCCTCTGATAAAAAAAAAAATTTTAAAGTATTACTTATTTTCTTATTAATCTTACCAAAAAGAATCTTCATACATCCAGCCTAAATGGCTGCAGAATGTGAAGTTAGCAATAATAGATAAACTTGAGGAATCAGTCATACATATCTATAAATGAAACTTCTGTGAGAACTTACTTGCTTTTACCTTGTGACTTCTCTCTTTTTCCACAGTGATCTGAATGCTTTCCAAACTCTGCCTTTGAACTTCATTAAAATAAAGCCCACAGTGCACAGCCTAGCTCTCGTCTTAGAACAATAAAGATGTAAAATTTATTATGTATGCATAGGACAATCTAAATAAATCATGACTTAAATGTCTGCCATCTCCAAGTTAAATAACCTAATTTACTTGGAAACAAGTGTACAATTGAAACATAAATTATATAAATCCAGAATCAGGCATATAGAATATAATTTTTGTTTATTTGGGTAAATTTTCTTGCCCTTAAATCAAAGGAAATTGGACAAAATTTCACCCTCCGGCCTTTTTGTATCCAAAATTACTTCATATTTCTCTGATTCCTTTCCTAAGTAAAACTTATTTTCCCATTTATTTTCCTTGGTTGAAATTCATCATAAAACAAATGCACTTCCTAAAACCTTCATATTTTCTTCTCATATCCCAAGTCTTACCAGCAATTCTATCAAATTTTAGTATACATGACTTCTTATTTTCCATCCATTTAGAACCAAGTGTAAAGGGTCCAATGAAATACTTATTTGTATTGTGTATTTTATCATTATAGACCCAGTTAAATCACATTCATTAACTTCAAAATGTTTTGCAGCAGGTCCTCAGTGATACATGAGGTGTACAGTTTCCCATTTTCACGCATAATTTCTTTTTCTTAATCTTTTCCTTCAGCTAGCTTTCCATGTTACCTTCTCATGCTTCCCAACTGTCCTTGTTTTAGGCAGGACAGAGATAATTTTTTCGCAGTAGCCATGAGGGGGTGGACTTTCCAGCCATGTTGGCACGTCTAGGTTATTCTTCTATACCACCTCACGTCATCACTAGGGCGGGGAAGTAAAGGATTTCTCCTTCCCAGAAGGAGATGAGCATGGCTTTCAGTCAGGGGGAAAAAGCACAGACACGTAGGGCCCATCTGCCATTGTCCATTGTCTCAGCTTGGTTCTGCACGTAAATCATCCTCTCTTTTCTATACTGCTGTTATCAGTATTGTTGCTGCAACTGTTCAGTTTCTTATCTCATCGCTTTTTCCATTAAATCATAATCTCTGCCTTTTTTGTGTCCCACCAGAGCGGGGAGGGGAGCACTTTGTGGTTTTCTTTTTAGTGGAATTACTAAATTGAGGAAGACCATTCCTAAACTATGACATCAACCTCTTCCACAAATAATACAATTGATGTTTTCTCCCATCCATTGTCATCTCCATCATTTTCTTCACAGCACTTCCCTCCTGCTTGTATTTCAAACTGTTTAGACATGCCATACCTTGCAGCTAATCCTCCTGATGCTATCTATCACTGTCCTCATCTCCCCTCTGAAATCTTCTGCCCTCCCTGAAACACAATGAACAGGAGATGCAGCATCCTGAAAGGACTGCAGACACAGCAGCCATGCACAAAAAATAGGAGTTGACAGTATCTGAGTGTAGTCATAACCAAGTTATGGAGTGAGTTACGCCCATATTTGAAGAGACGTTGAGATTTCTACCCAGGAAATACATGATCTGGGCTATAGCATTGGGCGTGAACAAACAAGAGCATGTTCACTCAAAAATCAGAGATGCTGGGTCTGAAAGTCAAAACTGGTACTTCATATTTGCGAGTAAGGCAAACCACAATAACACCTTATATGAATGCCAAGATTTACTGCAAAGTTTTTTATAGTTCACATACTAAATAAGAATATTTAGAATCTTCCACAAATCAGGGACAGACAGCACGAATTATGGGGGGTTGCATGAAATCTAAGTTTCATACTAACGCTACTGTTTTTTTTTTTCTCAGTAGAAAAATTAATATATTATGCATATTAAATTCAACATATGCTTCAGTAAGATTTCACAGTAATTTTACACATTTCAATTATACAGAAGGCATGAAATCCCCATTGTGAAAATAAAAAGTTAAAAACATTATGTAAGCACTGACAATGCATATAAAGCAATAAAACAAAAATGAAATCCAAGTAAAGTATTGTGTTTCTGGATACAGATGTGAAAAGACAGGTTTATTATTGCACTGCATCACTTTTCATTTGTGCCCTAAAAAGCTCTCTCTCCTTTACTGTTTCCAGTTAATGGCACTGTTATATCTCAAGCCCACTAAAAGGGAGGGAAAAAAGATTAGGTGGCTTATAGTTAAATCATGCTACACTGATCCTATCATGAGCTTGGTTCAGTGCTGTGAAAGCAAAAAAAAAACCTTTGGCTGCTGTGGAAATGGTGAACATTGGACTGAATCCCAACCCTGGTTTTGATCAGCAACACTGCACTTCCTTGCCAACAGACTCTGACCACAACACTTGGGAATATCATCAAGTCTTGTCCCACAACATAGTCAGGGTGTGACTGTGTTACACACCTTGACATGACAATTGGGAAGAACTCTTCAGTCACATCATTTAGATACAGCCTTTGAAACCTGGGAAGGACAACTCAGACCAAATAAGTAGGTTATCTTGTGCAGGAAGCTGAGTCCTTCGACAGGTAAACCAGATCTCTGTAGGTGACTACCTCTGTTCTTCTATGAGTAAAACACGTTAGGTATGAATAGGTACAAAATATAATATATAAGGAACAAAAACGATGGGTGCATCTGTCTATGCAGTCATATGAATATGTTATTCTGATTATACATGTTATTTGAAAAGATGCTAAAATCAGCATCCTCTACATTTTACACATTAGCTTAGGTTACTGGCACAAGTACTGTAAGGCAAACTTCCTTGTGGAAGAGGATAGCCGTAACCCCAGACTCAAGGGGAGAGATGGCACTGCGCCTTCAAAATTGGGCTGCTGTGTAGCTAATGAAGCAAGGAAGGAGTCAAGAGGGAGGCGCAGGTGGCTCTGACCTTGATGGATTAGAGCTAATACCACCTTCTGGTTCTTAATATACAATTTATATACAAGCTGTGACTTGTCACATGGTATTTACAGTTCAGAACTGCAATTTGTTATGTTCTGTTCATTCCTGAGAAAAGCCTTGGGTATGTAATTATAGCTCCATTTCATAGTTGCAAGCATGCTTCCCTTTTTACTGTTAGACTGTTGGAAAAGTTTATATTTAACACACAAAGGACAAATTCCTCTTCTTAACCATTTTTGGAGAAGTAACATTTATTTTTTTCAGCTAAATGGTTTCATGTTGCTGTACAATTACTTATACCACAATTTAAATAAACAGTCTTGACCAAGATTTCTTATTTTAGAAACCAAAAATAATATCAGGTGACTTTATTTATAAATTAACCATCTAACTATTTACAGAAGTGGCCTGTTAAACTACAAACATTACAAATAAACATACCCTAGAAGAACATACTAGAACATACACTTCTACTGCTGAGTATTTATGAAACAACTAAAATATTTTAAACAAACTATTTTCCAGCAAAACTTATTTCCATGGATCCTCCAAAACCACTACAAATGATCTGTAAATAACTACTTTTTCAAAAGAATGTTCCTGGAACTTTCCACATCAGCTCAAAAGAGAAGGTTTCTTTGTGAACAAAGGGTACACAAAAAGGGACAAGAAGAACGAAGTTTCTCTTCATAATGTTCTGTATTTTAGAAAACTCTGTAATGTATGTTACTCATTTCTGAGATCCTACTGGAATAATGTCATTCTATTGCCATTGAGCCTCCATTGCTCATGAAAATTTGCTTTCTAACTGAATAGTTTGAAAGGCAGCAATTAACAAATGCTTTACCATAAGTCACACTGCAAAGTTCTCATCAAGTATTGCACACCAAATATTTTCAAATATTCAGTTCTACTACTTTGTAAAATAAATCACACTAACTTCTTTAACTAACCAGAGGTTTCCAAAATGTATTCTAGACACTGCAATTGGGCCTATGAGTCAATAGTGTGGATTTCTGGGCCAGGAGGATATATTCTTCTTAAAACTTCACATGTCTTTATCTAACATTGCATGGGAGTTTCCTTTCAGTTAGGCAAATTGCCCCCTTCACTAAAACAAAATAGCTATAAATAACTATGCTGCTATTCACATGCACTCTGTATATAAGCATTTTTTTTTCACTTTTCATAAAGGTTGCAAGCAACTTAGGTATAACAGGTTGTGTAGCCTGATAAGTTTCTTGTTGTGCATGTCTGTCCATGCATGGGAGAATACTCCCTGCATTTCATTTAAATACACTTTTGATGGCAATTCTGCAGTTTAGGGCATGTAATCAAGGCACAGACAACACACATCTGATTCCATCACTGAGGAGAAAGGTTCCCAAGAGTCATAAAACTTGCTGATAATCTCTGTGTGGGTGTATCAAGAAATGGCTAGGGCACAGACAGGCTCAGCATACACTGAAGCCATCCGTATTGCTTCGCTTCTTGCTCTTCTGCTCTCAAGAGGGTGGATCCTGGGCCACAGCACCTACCTCTTTCCCAGACAGTGTCAGGCACAGTTCAAGGACAGCCAAAGACAAGGACTACTCCATTTTAGTCTGGTTTAGGTGTAGCCACCTCACTTTGGTGTGACCTTTGCTGTACGGTTACGACAATGTGCCATTCCATTTAAACGCATTTGGCCTCAGAACTAGATGCAGAGGCCCTGAACCCATTTATTTACTAGTACAAGCATAGCATTCCTCTCTTCCCTCAGCCTCCAACCAAATACAGGAATCAGAATTTGCTCATCTGTTGCAGACTACTTTGCTTGTCAAAGAAGTCTTGCCTGGTCTGTTTCTGTACCACATCTTCCATGGATGAGTGGTTTTCAATCACTGTTAGGCAGAAATTGTATCTCTGAACACAGCTGTGCTATGTGCAGCCACCTCACAAGTTTCAGCAACATTAAAGTATTACTAGCCTAGGATCCACAGAAAATGTCTGTCTCCTGCTGCTGAGATGAAGTAATTGGCCCATCAGGGGTTGTCTTGATTGTTTCCATTCTCCTCTCTGCCTGCCTATTTACTCCTAGCACTTTATCAAAATTCTCCCTCTTTCTCAGCTCTGTTTCCCATCCCAGCATCAGATCCTGAAGTTGTTTCTACTTGAGGGTTGTTTCAGGCAGAAGAACTGGAAGAGTTAGATTTCTCTCATCTCTGCACCAGGAAGAAGAGAGGCTGAAGGACCACATCTGGACATTTCAATATTTCCAAACATGTGTTTTGAGCTGTCATGGTTTGATGCTGGCTTAATGCCAGTGCCCCCATGAAAATATATTTTCTTCAAATAACTGCTGTGGGATGTGACCAGGAACAGAGCAGAGCAGGCTCAAGCTTAGAAATAGAAGAAAAAAAAACTTTATTAACCTACACTAAAATAACAGGAACACACAGGAAACAGAATGAAAACCTTCCAAACATTCCTCCTCCTCCCACCCAATTTCTACCAAAACACAGTGAGACAAAACCTTGGAAGCCTGATCAAGTTACCACCACTCAGATAATCAATTCTCAGTCCATCAGGGGAGAG
>VZSE01009352.1:461-42452 GCA_013398275.1 Promerops cafer | reverse complement strand
TGATCGGTTTGACTATAACTTCCCAAAAAACTCACTTCCTCTCAAACCAAGACATGAGCCTAGCAGAAGACTTCAAAAGGAAACAGAAAAGTTTTCCCTTTTTTTCTGTATCAGTTTCTTCATCCCCAAAATAATAATAATAATAAAAAAAATATTATTTTATATTAATTATGAACTCTTATTTTTTAAAAGAATATCGCAACTGGTGTTAGCACTCGGAAGCTCCCCAAAGCTTACTGGATTACTTATTTATAAAATTTGGACTACAAGGAGAAATACATTAAAGCAGAAATCAGCATTAAGTCTTTTTAACAGCTGCCTACAGAGCAAATATATGAGGTGCAGTGAATGAGTTATTTAAAAGTGACAACAAACCATAAATATAATTCTTGATGAATCATATTTAGAATTCTTCAGATTTCATTACTTGCAAGTGTTAATCTTAGCTGTCCACCTTATTTTTGTATACAAGGCATTGTGGGGAAAAAAAAAACAAACACAACCAACCAGGATTCTTATATACAAACATATAAATTTTAATGTTGAGAATTCTTTTCCTCTCCAAACTTGGCAACAAATATAGTGAGACTCTTACTGTGCTTTCATTTCTATAACAGGCACTAGTTTCATACTCATATGGGCTGCATTCTCACTCTGCTGCGGCAGCTTTGTACACACATGCAGAAGAAAAATCTCTGGACAGTTCTCACAAATTCAGGAAGAGGTGCAAATCTTAGGAGAAACTCTGGCAGACAGCACTGGATGACCCGGTAGATGCATGTGTTGACGGCTTTCCTTATATTTGAACTACATCCAGCCATCACAGGGTGGGAAACAGCAGTGTATCTCTGAACAGATTTTAAAAGTGTGCTCCATGTTATGGAGACTTTATTATCATCTTGATCTTATAGGCAGCACTAACAGCTCTTGAATTACCAGAAAATACATTTAAAACCTGTAAGAAAGAATAATTGAGCTTCATATCAATATTCTGATCATCCAGACAATGAATGTTAGCACTGTTTGCTGTGAACACGGTATAATTTTGCCCTGGAGACAGAGGCTGAAGTTCCTAAACATTTAGCCATCATCACTGGTGTTCACAATTACTGCATAAATCAGCCATAGTCATCAGTGAGGTTTCGAAACATGATACAATAAATCAGAGTAAATCACAGACCTCTTTTAATGAGTATGGCTAAGAATAAAAGTCCTGCAACAGCCTTGAGGAAAATAGATACAGTGGGACTGCTCCTAAAAGGCTTTTTGCTGCAAGATGTTACAGGTTTCATGGCCCATGTCGTATATCCAAGATTGCTCCATGCCTGTGGGCAATACTGGGACAGGCAGTACTGCAGGTGTGGTGGCTTGATCCTGGCTAGATGCCAGATGCCCACCAAAGCCCCTCTACCACTTGTCTGCCACTCCCCTCCAAACATGGTCAGAGGACAGAAAACATAACAAAAGGGTCATGAGTCAAGGACAGGGGGAGATCACAAACCAATTACCATCAAAACAGATTCAACTTGGGGATATTAATGGAACTTATTACCAATCAAAATCACAGCAGGATAATGAGAAGTAAAACAAATATTAAAAACACCTTCCTTCCACCTCTCACTCCTACCTCCTCTCTCCTCTTGGCCAATGGGATTTATGGTCAGTTCACTACACCTTGGTTTTGCCACTGCTCAAGGACATAAGTCCTTCCCCTGATTCAACACAGTGTCACTCCCACGGGAGACAATTCTCCATTAACTTCTCCAGTGTGAGTCCTTCCCACAGGCTACAATCCTTCCCAAACTGCTCCAGTTTGCACCACGAGGTGCAGTCCACCAAGAACAACCTGCTCCAGCATGGGTCTCCCATGAGGTCACAAGTCCTACCAGAAAACCTGTTCTAGCATGGACTCCTCTCTCCATGGATCTTCAGGTCCCCACACCCTCACTGTCCTCCATGAGCTCCAGGGGCAGGGCCTTCACTACAGGCTTCAGGGGAATCTCAGCTCCAGTGCCTGGAGCACCTCCTCCCCTGCTTCTCCACTGACCTGGGTGTCTACAGAGTTGTTCTTTCACATATTCTCACTCCACTCTTCTCTGAATGCAATTACCTCTGTACAATAAATTTTTCCTTCTCAAATGTGTTATCACACAGGCATCACTATCATCTCTGGCTTGGTGTTGGAGAGCGGTGGGTTCATCTTCGACCTGGCTGGCATTGGCTCTGCCAGACATGGGAGAAGTTTCTGGCAGCTTTTCACAGAATCTACCTCTGTAGCATCCTGGCCCTTGCTACCCAAATCTGTCCACACAAACCCAGTACAGCAGGGTAGGCATGAAGGAAGCAGGTAAGTGTACTCACCCTCACTGGACTGGTCTATAAGAGTGGCTGAACACAGCTGCACAGGCATGAGAAGTTACCTTTTTCTTTTTTAGTAGACTCATTGCCATCTCAGTTTTACAGTTTTAGGAGAGCTGCTATTCATTTCAATGAAATAGAATTGATTTCTGATACATGAATGCAAGTCACAGAACCACATTTCAGCAACATATAGTAAGAAAACAAGAAGGAAGTAGTGTGGAATAAGCAAAAACATTGTGCCAAATTTTGACCAAGTTAAAACCATGCAAATACATAGGCAGTGATTCTTAGTGGATTTCTGTTCAGTCGTCTCCAAGAGCACATGAGAAAGAAAAATACTGGCCCATGCCTCCACCAATTTCCATTGAACTAGACAAATCTTGCATTCAGCAGCATTATACTCTACATGAAAAGAAACAGGAGGTAAATGGTGGCTAAATAACAGTCTTCCTTGAGGGACCATAAAACACTAGTCAGAACATATTATTATCACATACCTTGGCTGTATAAAAAATCCCTCTGCTTGATAAAATTCAATATAAACTCAAACACTCAATTTCTAAATTCTTCAGAACATAGTTCCACTGTCATTGTGATTCTGTGATGACACTAAGCTGAAAATACAAGCAGTACTCCTCGAAAAAAAATACAGCATTTTTAGATTCGGGATAGTACAGATGAGTATAACTGAAAAGACTGCTAAGACATTCAGTGGAAGTCATGGGAGGTCATCTCAAAGGGACACTGTCAGGGCTGAACTAAATATGGACCAGACTCCTTACAACACACTACTCTGTCCTTACAACACCCCACTCTCTCCTAATCCTATCCAGTAACAAGCTATTTCTTACGCTTCCCTTTTACTGCTTTATTTTTTTAATAAGCACTCTCAAATTCCCAGGTAATGAAAACACCAAAATCTGTATTTAACTGGGTTCTTCTTCTTCTTTGGATATTGCAAAATACATGAAATAAAATCATGCTTACATGATATTAATATTTTGCTAATATAAAATGCTTTTTGAAAGCTTTAACTATTTTTCCTAGAGGCCAGATGATACTTCAAAAAATATTTTCTTCTGAAAAAATAATCCATAATTCACAGGTTCTCTGTAACTTTCTTTTTCTGACTTCCCTTGTTATTAGAGACATTTGCATGGAAAAAAAAAAAAAAAAAGAAAGAAAAGGAGCTTTGTTTCTATGAGTTTATGTGTTTGTTCCTCATTTTAAACCATTGTCTTTATGTATAACAGCATAATCCTGTCTACTGAAATTAAGAGTGATATCAAAAAAGTTAGGTTACTCTATTTTATGAAAGAATAAACTTTAAACATAGATAAATTCTGAAAAACGTGGCAGACAAGGCAGGGAGGGAGGTGCTGCAGGTGTGGCTTCTCTGAGAAGCTGTCAGAAGTATTCCAGATGTCCAACAGAGTTAATTCCAGCTGTGTCCAAGACAGACCAAGCCCATCAGTCACAGCAGTATCACCACTGGGATAAGGGGTTAATAAAAAGGGGGAATGGAATCCTAAGCAAGAGCAAATACCAGTTAGAGTAAGGATGAGAATATGTGATGGAAACAGCCCTGCAGACTCCCAGTTCAGTGGAGAAGGAGGGGAAGGATGTGCTCCAGGCGCCAGACTGGAGATTCCCCTCCAGTCCATGGTGCAGACCATGGCGAGGCAGCTGTGCCCCTGCAGCCCACAGAGGTGAAAAGAGGAGCAGAGATCCTCCTGCAGCCTGTGGAGGACACCCCACCAGAGGAGGTGCACACTATGGAGAGCCAACACTGGAGCAGGCTCCTGGCAGGACCTATGGATCTGTGGCGAGAGGAGCCCATGCTGGAGAAGATTTGCTGGTAGGACCTGAGACCCTGTGTGGGGACCATGCTGGAGCAGCCTGTTCCTGAAGGAATGCACCCCATGGAAGGGATCTGCACCGGGGCAGTTTGTGAAGAACTGTAGCCCATGGGAAGGATCCATATTGGAGAAATATAATTTCCCCTAGATGAGTCAGTCTTGCTTGTGAGATTAATTACTGAATGAACTCCCTTATTTCAATCCACAATCTTTTGTTGTATTTTCTCCTCCATTTTGATGGAAGGGGTATGGTAGAGTGGCTTGGTGGGCAGCTGGTGGCCAGCCATGGTCAGCTCACCACAGCTATTTTGGTATCAATAGAAACTGCAAACTCAAAACTTACAAACCTCATTATTAAAAATCCATTAGGTATTTTTCTTCTTTTAAAAAAATTCATTAAATCTGAACAATGTAGTGTGTATTTTAGATACAGACTTACAGGCTATAGTTTCTACTTCTTCAAGATAATATTTTTAGCTAATCTTTTTTATCATACATACATACCTTGTTGATAATAACCATCTCCTGCAACAAAAATGCAGACAAACATCTTTACATTTTGCCATCTTTTCAAACCTGATTTATAATAAATCCTTGAACCTAGTTATGAAATATGTAGCTCAGAATACTTTCTTGCTTGTTATACTCACTGTAGCAAAATATACTTGTTAAGATTAACATGGTAGCTTGAGTTTCATAGAAGTTTAGATATTCCCTAGTTCAAAATGTTTCAAGAACAAAACTGTGGAGGATAGCATCATTCTTATAAATTAAAAAGAATATAGTAATTCTACACTCTGAATAATTTTAAAATTTGCCCAGATAAAGGATGGTTGGCAGCAGAGGTAAATGAGGGGAAAGGAAGAGAGTCTTAAAATTTTCCTCCCTTTCACTGCAGGTAGTTTTGCAAAAGTTTTGGTCACCACATCTTCACAGGCAGATGGCAGAATGTTCAACAGATGAGATGCTTAGACAAATCAGTAATGTTAAATGCATGATAAATCATTGGCTACATTTAGAGAACTCAGGACCTTAGGATTTTGCTTGGGAAGTTATTGTGTGGAATTCATGCTAATATTTCTCTGAGGTATTAAAATCTACAGGATATGGTTAATAGCTACTGATCTCATCACCTCCTATGATACGCATAGCACTTCAGTATCTCGACTGGTCTTGCAGTCTCTGAAGGCTAATAAATATTTTCCAATTCCTTGGATTTATTTGTTTACACTATTTTAAATAGCTAGAGATCATAAAAGATAACCCTGCATTCTCCATACCATCATGACCTTTCTGAATGAGAACTTCCATAAAAGAAGATGCTGCACCATTTCAAATTTTTATGACAGTGTCTGGCTGACTGTTCTTTTAACAGCTTGCTGGTTTCCTAATGATCCCTCTTTCTGTTTTATTTCTTCAAACTCATTTATTCCCAGGTTGGGAATATTATTTGCCAAGGACATACACTCTCTCTTTGTACAGTATGCCTCCATTCAAAAACTGAATGAAATTATAAGATTTATTAAAATTACTTCTTACAATAAATATATTTATATGTGTATAAGGACTTGGTACTAGTCAGAGAAACAATTTTACAATTTTATTGTGAAATATTACTGCCCAAAAAATTTGGATGTTCAACCACTTAAGTACAAGATATTTGATCTTTATAGAAGAGAAATTAAAAATGGATCATAATCCATATTCTTATGCAATAGTTGTAGGCAATAGGGGGACACTTCGGGCTTACTAAACTGAACCTACAGTTTGAAGACACAATGTCTCTCTGACTTGGAAGATCAGCACAACACCTAGCAAAACCTGGAATATTTGAAGGAATTTGTTATTATGCTAGAGAAACAATCTAGTAATGCTATGGTAACTGTCTTTAAAGATAAAGGTACAGCCAAGTTTATAGGAAGGAAGAACCCCTTTAATTAGACCAGTTGACACAGTTAAAAAAAACAGACCCATAAGCTCTTCTTCAAATCCTGAAAATCTGCATGCTTGAAAGCCTGTCAGCCATTCAAGCTACATCAGCTAGTTTATTAAAACTTATTACCTTTGCCAAGACAAAATGAAGCATAGGTCAAAGGCTGATAATATCTGAAAAGATGGTATTATATAGTTATGGAAGTGTTGCCTGCATTTATTATTTTTCTCTGTTTATACTTATTTTTCAACCAGCTTCCTGAACTGCACCATACTCTTGCAACCACTTATGCCTCCATTCAACACAGAGGTAATGTCAGCTATGGCAAGGGCAGGGAAAAAAGTGGCTTTGCATTAGAAATGCTACAATTGCCTTAATGAAATGATCTTCTTTCTAATTATTTTCCTCTAATATCTCTGTGAAGAGAAAATACCATTCCATGACTGAATTATTATTTTCTAATGCGTATGAAAAATGACACCCTGATTTACCTCAGATTTTCTAAAATTAATGAAAAATAAACCCTAAATATATCAATATATAGAGAGAGACAAAATATTTTCAAATTTAAAAAAAAAAAAAGTGTTTAATGATTCCTCCACTAGGGAAGACATAAAATTGTACTGGGTGAAAGAAATAGGTATGTAAATTACACATGCATAACTGGATGCCATTTACTTTTAATGTCTGACCTCTAATTTTCAGAAACAGTCCATTTAATTAAGGGAAATTATTGTTGTACTCCTCATTAGATCCACACTCTTAAAATAACAACTGTTCAGAACCTGATCTGCTAGACTGAGCTTCCCATTTGACTTCCTGCTTTCCAGAACTATTTGGTCTATTAGCTGTTCACAAAAATCCTGATCCATTTTAGCATGCTGTCCTAAGGAAAGGAGAGCCTCTCCTACAGGCAAGCAGGAAATAAAAGCAGCTCTCTTTTTAAAATTAGTTATCCCGATGAAATCCCCCAATAAATTGTACTAGCAACAGTAACAAGAGGATGTTTTAAAATATGAAATAAAGTCTTTATTTCAGAATAAAGTGGCGCACACATCACATCACATTTATTTGGTCTCATCGCACTGATTTGGTCTCAATGTGTCATACATAAGATAATGAAGGAGGGAGATCCTATGACTGTAAGCATTCATAATGAAAGCATTTCATTTCAACCAAGTTACTCATTATGTGACAAGCAGCAGAGCCCAAAACAGTACTTCAGTGATGTCTTTTTTGGTGTTTTTTTTTTCATTCTGTGTGATGAGCCAGATAATATAAGTCATCACTACTTATTCAGTAAATAGGAAAGCAAGAAAGGACACCTGGAAATTTAGAAAACTAAAAGATTGCATAGAAGGGGGGAAACCAATACCAAAATTATTATTTTTCTTGCATTGGTTTTCATATTAATTTCTTCATTTTCGTTGTTGATTTAGCTGTACTGCAAATTTACCTTTTCATCATCAAAATCTCCAATAGCAGCTAAACTTAAACACTCTTAAAAATTATGTCCTTGTAGTCATTTCTGTCTGAGTTTCTGGTGCTTAATTGTAGAGGTTCATCTTGAATTCCCACACTGACTAAGATAAAAGAAAAAGTCATAAGAAGTAGCATGGATTCACCAAGGGAAAATCCTCATTTAATAACCTTCTGTGATGACATTGCAGGACAGGACAATGAGGGGAGAACCAGTGGACAGCTCAGCTTCAGCAAGGCTTTTGACAGTGTGTCCCATAATATCCTCTTAGGTAAGCTCAGGAAATGTGGGTTAAGTGAATGGACACTGAGTTAGATCCAGAACTGGCTGAATCTGAACTGAACAGAACTGAACTGAGCTCAGAGGGTCGGGATCAGCAGAGTAGAATCCAGTTGGAGGCCTGTAGTCAGTGGCATTCCCCAGGGGTCAGAACTGAGTCCAGCCTTATTCAACTTGTTTATCAGTGACCTGGATGAAGGGATGGAATGTGCCCTCAGCAAGTTTGCTGATGATGTGAAATTGGGGGGAGTGGCTGACACACCTGAAGGCTGTGCTGCCATTCAGTGGGACCTTGATAGGCTGGAGAGTTGGGCAGAGAGAAACCTAATGAGGTTCAGCAAGGGCAAGGGTAGGGTCCTGCACCTGGGGAGGAGTAACCAGCACGGGCTGGGGGCTGACCTACTGGAGAGCAGCTCTGCTGGGAAGGACCTGGGAGCGTTGGTGGATGAAAAGTTGACCATGAGCTGGCAGTGGCCAGGAGGGCCTGTGGTGTCCTGAGGTGTATTGAGAGGACTGTGGCCAGCAGGTTGAGGGAGGTGATAGCACCCCTCAGCTTGGCCCTAATGAGGCCACATCTGGAGTGCTGTGTCCAGTTCTGGGCTACTCAGTAAATGAAACAAAAGGAGCCACTGCAGAGGGTCCAGCAGAGACCAAAAAGGTGATGAGGGGTTTGGAGATCTTTTATGAGAAGAGACTGAGAGTTGGTCCTGTTTAATCTAGAGAAGACTGAGGAAGGATCTCATCAATACATGAATATCTCAAAGGCTGTTGCCAAAAGGAGGGTAGCAGACTCTTTTCAGCGATGCCGAGCAACATAATGAGGAGCAAAGGCCATAAACTAAACCACAAGAAGTTCCACCTCAACATGAGGAAGAGCTTCTTTACAATGAGGGTGGCAGAGCACTGGGACACACCGCCCAAGGAGATCATGGAGTCTCCCTCTCTGGAGATATTCAAAACTCTCCTGTATGTGCTCTTGTGTAACCCACTCTAGGTGACCTTGCCTTGGCAGGGGGGTTGGACTCAATGACCTCCAGAGGTAACTTTGAAACCTAAAAATTGTGTGATTCCATGATTCTGTGAAGATATAAATAAAACAATTCAAGATAAATCATCCACTTTATTTTAGACATTAGAGATATTTTGCTATTCTTCTGTGGAAGAGTTATTGTTCTGAGTTGGAAGGGACCTACAAGGCC
The DNA here is from genome assembly GCA_013398275.1 of Promerops cafer. Lineage (NCBI taxonomy): Eukaryota > Metazoa > Chordata > Aves > Passeriformes > Nectariniidae > Promerops > Promerops cafer. The sequence goes on along the minus strand of VZSE01009352.1, from coordinate 33,341 downwards.
CATTGAAGTCCAACTCTTGACCCTTTACAGGACAGCCCCAAGAGTCACACCACGTGCCTGAGAGCATTTTCCAAATGCTTGAACTCTGTTTGGCTTGGTGCTGTGACCACTTCACTGGAGAACCTGTTACAGTGTCCAACCACCCTCTGGGTGAAGAACTTTTTCCTGATATCAAACCTAAACCTCCCCTGGCACAGTTTCATGCCATTACCTTATTCGCTAAACTACTGAGGCAAATCTCTACTCTTCCACAAATCCATATAACCCCAATAGTGTCAATGCCTTTAAACCCACAAGACAAGTCTGTTCTTTTTTAAGAAATTTGTAGAGTGATTGATCTGTAGGTCTAAGATGGATAGATCTTGAGTTCCCATTTCTATGAAGAAATAGCAGACAGACTACATCACAGAAACACCCCGCAGAAGACAAAAGCCAGTTAGGCTGGAAACTATGGACAGATAACTGGGACACAATACAGAGAATTTAACAGCCTGGTAAGTAGGTTGAGAACTTATCCATATCAAAAATGAATAGCAAATATTCAGCCATCAAAAGTGTTTTTGAAGTATGACATACAGTCTGAAGAATGGTATCCCATTCTCTTCAAAATTTATTATATTTTCATGAGTCTAATCAAATTTTGTAGATCATGTTGGACTATTTTGGGGTATATACTTTTATTCTCTGATTACCAGTAGAGAAAATTTGCAGAAATAATTTACCACTTACAGTGAAAAGCTTAACTATAGGACCACAAGAGTCTCCTGCTCTTCTCTATGCACCTACCTATATATTTTGACATTTCATCCTACCATGGACATCACTGCAAGTATTCTACATCTTGACAGCCTCCTTAGTAACAACTCACCCTCCTTCTGTACTCAGAAGGGTATCTATTTAAAGTCTTTTCATCTTCCTGTAGTATGTATGGATTACTACCAGAAAAAATAACATTTTCCTTCTTCTGAATGGAGACATTTATAGTCTCAATCTGGTAACACTTACCATTTTGTCTCTGTATCAACTCTAGTTTCTGGTTTTGTAACTTCATGGAAAGAAAAAAAGACTGAGAGATACATTCAAAGTAAAATCATGTACACTAAAATATAGCCTAGAGTGAGACATTATAAAATTTCTCAGAAAAAATTTGTTACATTCTTCAGGAGATGAAATGAATAGTGGTGTTAGGGAAAAACTCCCAAATCAAAGTTTTCTGTGCACTATTGGTCAGTATTCTCAGATCTTTTTTTCCCTTTGGTTCCAAATTCCAGTGCCCCCATGATCCTCAATAACAGACTGCACCACTTTCCAACACGATTCACCAATCATATATGTAATTCAGTCTTGTTAGTATCTCATTCTAACAGTTGCAGCAGATGCCTTGCATCTTCCTTTCCTAAGAGGGAAAGAATAACAGCCTTTCACCTTATTTTCTAGCCAATTCTTGCATGACCTATCTCAGAATATCACTAAAAACAGAACCTTTTTTTTCCTTTCAAAGGCAGAAGAATAATATATTCTTTTATGTTTCCTCCATATGAATGATAATTTGTGCTCTGCATCCACCTCTAAATGAATTATGAGTCCCTGGAAGTCCTGAAAAAAAACTAAGTGTGCATCTTTAAAAGTTATGTGCATAAGCATCTGAAGAAAGCCTGAAAGGTCTACAAGAGATCCTATTCTAAAAGATACAAGGGAAGGCAGAGGAAATCTATCATGGCCCATAGATGTGAAAAATTGATAATATTTGATACTGAGATTATGAGACTACAAGAGCATATTATCAAACATTTTGAAAAGTGTGAATTACCAGAGCCCTAACAGCATCCCTACCCAGTGCTCATTTGTAGTGCCTAGCTGCATCCCATGACATCTCTGATCTTGTCATCAGCGAGTCAAATAAAAGCTCTGGAGACACTGAACATTAGAGAGATTAGAAGAAGATGTGATGCACCAAATATTGAGTAATATTACATATTTGTCTGATTGTTGAACTTTGTTCATTTACAGCCAAGTTTCTGTTACGTTTCCTTCCCCTCAAGATTTATGTCCTTATTTGCATGTTAATGTGCTTTGAGTCAGAGCAGATACTCAGTAAGCAGATATGGAATAAAAGCCCCTTTAAAAATAGACCATGAAATGCACTCTATGCCTGTTTGTGCAATCTGTAAAGATAATGCTGCAGACTACATTCATTGTAAGATTGATATTAAATATATTTTGCATATGACAATGTGATAATATGAAAGGTAGTTCAAGCTCCTTCTGATCTCATTCTGCCTCTCTCAGGCAGAATGAAATAATGAAACTCAGACTTAGCCTTTTAATGGGTTAGATATACCTTATCAGAATATTTAAAGTGCTCTGCCAAAGCCAAATTTAAGAGGCCAGGTGGTACTTCATGAAGAGAAACTGCATAAAATGTAGCTGAATAAAAAAGGTCTTAACAAGGATATGTTTCTTGTGGAAGAATATTAGGTAGAAGACAAGAAAATGGGGTGTTAGGAAGGCTTTTATTTTTGTTGTTCTGTAGGCTAAATGCTGAAGGCATATCAAGAGCATTTGATTTCTGCTTTTGAAAAGAAAAAGCATGGTGGGGGGAAAATGGTGGATTTTCTCTTGGCTAAATGTAAAAATGGCTTCCAAAACACACGGATTTCGTCAAATGTCAATCTGACAAATACACTGAAACTACTTTTAGTTTAAACTTTTCAATGCTAATTTATTCCCTTTTCTCCTCTCACAGATCAATTGCATGTCTAGTTTTTGTCTGTTGTTTAATTAGATTTAGGCTTCTCAGAGAGCACAGAAGAAAAAGCAAGATAGCTAAACTGGTCTGGCAGAACAGAAGAGGCATTCAGTACAGCTGTGCCAAAGTCTGGAGTTTCATTCCTTGTCAGATTTTCTTTTTGTGTACTTGTACAGACTGAGATGTTGCCCTCTAAATGCTAAATTAACTCTAGTAGAAGACAAAGCTGACTGTAACCGTAGCAGAACAAGAGTTCTCAAGTTTTTTAAAATGGAAGTTCCTATTTGCAGAGGAATGTTTTATTGGAATTCTGTTGGTATTCTTACAATACTAGAAATAACAATAAAATGTAATATATGCTTTTGGGAGGAGGAAAATTTTTTAATGCAGAAACACTTCAAAGTATGGTAAGAATATGGTGATGGGTAAATCTTTCCCGACAGTAAAATATATTCTACACAGAGATAAATCTGCAGGATTACTTAATCTAAAGGAAAAAGGAAATATAAGAATTGCCAATGCTTGTATAAATAAACTTGGGTTCTTATTCAGAGAGAGGGAAGATTGCTGAGCTTCTGGGAAATAAAAAGTCACTCAGGAACCACAGTCTTAGGAGAAATTTACTATTCACTTTGAAATGACCCATGGAAATATTGCAGCCAACAGCAGCTCAGGTAAATCAACAGATAATAAATTCTTTCCCATTCCATCAGGAAAAAAAATTCCGCTACTCAATATCAGATCCATAACATTCTCAGACCCTGGTTTTGGGTTTTATCAACAAGATCTTATACAAGACACTTTTTTTTTTCTATATGCCTAGGAAATAAGTCCCTTTTAAGTTTTCTGATGAATGCTTTTATCAGGTTACATGTAAACAAAGGTTCCGTTTCAGCCTCAGGAGAGAAAAGTTCTGCTCATTTAAGTGCTTGGAACTGTCAAGAAGGTAGATTAGGTGCAGCACACAAAATGAATTTTTGAAAGGATCACTAGCTAAGAACAAATAGTAGTCATTAGAGAAGCCTACAGCCTACTTCAAAGAATCTCGTTAGGCCTCCTCTGCTGACAGGCTCATCAGCTGATTGCAAAGAAAAGTTGCTCACAAAAGAAGAAATCATAGCCTAAACATGAAGAAATGCCAGTAAGTCAAAAATTCTCTTATGGCCTTGTGGAAGCCCACACCTTTCATCCATCCTTAATTCTGGTTTCCAAGTATGAATTTAGTGGCAAGAATTTTGTGGATTGCAAGAGAGTGAGGCCAAGAGTTGTTAGGTTTAATTTCCTTTACCTGTGTGGCCAAGATGTCTTTATCTTGCTCTAGCACTGTTGAAGCATGTAAATCTTATAGGTACGTGAATCTTGGATTGCTTCTGGAGATGTTTCTATTAATGTTTTCCACTGAGTTTGCTGGAACAGATGCACAAAGGACCACTGCTATAAGTATGTTGGCATACTTAGCTGAGTAATTAATTCACTGCAGAAAACTATTATTTGACAAAGGCCCTGTTGAGATAGCTGCTTCAGGCTGTATTATTTTCAAAACAACAGCTTTTGTACATTTTCTGCAACTGTATGTACATTTTGCTGCTCATGATTCATACATATATCAAATACAATGCCTAAGTCTTTTCTGTTGATGTTGCCAACTTGATTAATCGAGTCTTGTTGATTTTTCAGTCCTTCAAGTTCTGCCTTAAAAGAAAAGAAATCAAGTTTGAGCTTTCAGTTATAGATGCTTGCTCACTAAATGTCACAGCAACACTTTCTTCACACTCTCAGCAAGCCAGCACTTCAGAACACACTGGAAACTTTGGTTTGAGACTAGTGAAAAATCATGTACTTATATTCCTTTCCCAACTTTTCAGATTCTTTTTTCACCCTTTATAACTTTCCCCAAGATCCAGAAACACCCTCTGGATCCTCTGAAGTGGAATTCGTATAGTATTGGTACTGCTAGCAGTACTAAAACCACAGGCTTTAAAGTGGGTTTGCTACGCCTTAGGACTGAAGTTTGTCAGACTTGCCTTGCTTGAAATAATTCTGACCAGCCTGTTGCTTGGCTCTAGTTTGTTTAAATGTAGCAATTTTTTTTTTCCTAATGAACAAGTGGATAAACCTAATTCATTTTCCTTTTACTAATCTCCGTATGGTGTAAGAATTATTTTATAAAGACAGGTTGTTGTTCCTGCAAAGTGAAACATTCACGTCACTGAGATAATGATGGAGTGCAGCAGAACATGGGCCTGGTATGCAGCAAGGACCTTGAGCTCAGAACACCCCTGTAAAGGGATTATGAAACCAGGATGACAAGAAAATGGACACAGATTTCCATTTCACTGGAAATCTAGAAACTGGAAGGCTAAAATCAACTTGCAGACACAAAGCTAGGTAAAAGCAGTTTTAGGGGTAAAAAAAAAAAAAAAAAGAGAAAAACAATTAACATAGATAAAAACACCATCTAAAATAAGTTCAGATAAAATGAGACCTTGCAGACCAGACACAAAAAAGCAAGGTGTAGCACTTATTAGCAAGTAAATAAACAAGATCCCAAATGGCTCCTAGAGTACAGAAGAAAAAACTATCATTATGATCATAATTCTCTCAACAATGGGTTCAGAATTTTGACAGTGGACTGTACATGCCACACACATGTGGATTTAAATCATTCAGCTTAGAATCCAGAAGAATGTTGGAAGAGTAACCACACCACCAATAAGCAAAGAACACAAAACTACGTACTGGCACCATATTTGAACTGCTGGGTCCAATTCTGGGCTCCTCAGTACAAGAGACACATTGAAATACAGAAAACTGCAATTAAACTTAAGAAAAAATTTCTTCACCATAAGGCAGACACAGGTTGACAGGGAGGTTGGGGTGTCCATCTGTGGAGATACCCAAAACCCAGCGAGACAAGTCCCTGAGCAACCTATCTCAGTCTGCTTTGAGCAGGCCAGTTGGACTAGGTAGTCAGTGACCGGGCACATATTCACTAAGAGAGCCCATTTTGTCAGGGCTCTTAGCACTTCCTCACTTCTATAGAGTGATTAAATCTTCTTTTTGAAGGGTTATGTTTTAGTTTGTTGAAGGTCAGTCCAGTCACATAGACTGTTCCAGCTCTAATTCAATGTGACTAGCTGACAAGAGTTTTTATGAAGTTTGCTACCCTTATTCACAACTAGGACCAATCATGGTAATTCTCAGGTTACAGCAATAACTGGAGCATATTTTATTAGGTTTATGTTGCATGTGCAGTAGCCACAGCTACTTGGTATTTTTTGTGGGAATTTTTTGTTGTTGTTGTTTGGTTGAGGCTTTTTGTCTTTTGCGGGGGTTTCTTGGCTTTTTTTTACTAGACTTGAAAAAATTTTCCACTTTATATTTTACAGAGTTTGGGTTTTGCTGGCTTTCTCTATTAGCAGTAATAGTCCCCTAGTTTGGAAAACACAACTATCGATTACTATGAAGCAGATCTGAGTTGCTGACTGTTGCCTTTGGCTAGAAGGGTGGGTGACACTGAAAGATCTCATAGGATCCTCAATGAAAAAGTAAACACAGAAGAAAATGAGAACTTGTAAGTGCCACAGAAAGAACAGAGAACTCACCCATCAGGAAAAATAAAACAAGCATTTCCAAAGCCTCAGAATGAGAAACAATTTTAATTAAAACTGTTATGTCCTATGGAATAGAAGTCGAAGTCCACCCGAATGCTTTTTGATATTTACACAGAAACCAGATGGATTTTGTAGCATAGAAGGTATCAGAAGACTGCAATGAAAGATGGGAATCTCAGAACTTAGATATGAAGACTTATTTATGAAAAGTTCTGGACAGCAGGTATTTTGTTGTGAACTACCATTAGCCTCAAAGTGAGCATCATACATAATTTCTGAGTCATACTGAATGCTATAACTCCCTTCTTAGAAAAAATAAGAGACAAGGTCAATGACGTTGAAAAAAGAGCTGCAAATACTTATACATCTTGTAAACAAACAGCCTGGAATTGTTCCACTACTAAACACAACAGAACTGATCATAATTGGTAATTTCTGATTCAAAAGGTAATGTCATTATTTTGTCAGTCTTTGCTTCTGTTCATAATATCAAATTACACTTGCAAACAGGGAATTATTTTTCTGCCACAGAGCTTTTTATTTTTTAATGTTTCATGCATGTATTTTAGATTACGATTCATATATTCTGGTTAGCAGCAGAATGAACATGCTTCTATGATATAATATGTAAGTGTGCAAGACATAAAAGGGCATGTACAGGAAATGTGGTGCTGTGTAACAGTAATGATTCTAAACCCTGGTGCTTCAGTCAGCAACCAAATACTAAAATCTGAAAGAGGAGGAATTGCAATGTTTGCCTGGGGTTAAGTGGGCCAACCATCTGGTTTTAAATAGAACAAGACAGTAAAATTTGCTGTTTATATTATCATGAAAGCAAAAGCAGCTGCCATGGAACCTACAGGTAGAATATTTGAGACAGAGAGACTAACCTGCTTGTACAGTGTTGGACTGTTGCTTATGAGCCTTCTGAGAATTAAACGAATGCTCATGCAGAAGCAATTTCTGACTCTGTCAGTCAGTTTCACCCTGGATAAAGCTAAGCAAGGTTCAGAGTACTTGCTATTGCTTTTGTCAAAACCAAAAACATTGAAACTCATAATTATTGTGTTTAGTGAACTATTACATGAGCCCAGCCAGTCACAGCAATAGGCAAAGATACCATTTTGGCTTCTTTCACTATTGGCATTTTTGTCACATCTCATCAAAGGGACCAAACAGGGGGGGATCTTTGCCCCCCCCCCCCATCCTTCTGGTATAGCTCTCATGCTGGGTCTCCATGATGAGAGTCGTACTCTAACCAATCAATATCTGCTACTCCTGCTTCTAGAATAGAAGAAGAAGAATAGTGTATCATTGTCTTCCTGTTAATTAGAGGGGATCCTGCTCGTGACATTTATACAGCAGATTAAAAGATAATGTAAGAAGAAAAGGCTTTTGTTAACCTGCAGCTTCAACTCAGCTCTTCACCATGGGAATTTTCTCTAAATCAACTGTTTTATATACAATATAGCAAGAATAATTAAGCTGTAAGGGAAGAAAGAGTCAACTGACATGACAACCAGTTGATCATTTACTGAACAGGCAGCCTCCCTAAGAGCTGGCCAAATGGAAAGAGATCCAGCGCAGAGTCTCTTCTCCCGCATTGCTCTGTTAAGCCCCTGAATATTAAGCAAGTTTGTCCACTGAGGCTATTGCCTATGGAAGTAAGTGTCCAGGACTGTTCTCTGACGTCCAAGTGACTCATACAGAACTGCCCACATCATATGTTGAATGTCTAAACCCTTGAAAATAAGATGACCTCAGTAAACAACTATTTCAAATGCCCCTAGTCTTTTTGAATACTGGAAACTGGTACAGTATAAGCAGTGGAAATTTAAGTGTATAAAAACATTCTTTCACTGGCACAGTTATTTATTATAAGAACAAGTGATTACTTTCAGAAGATAGGAACAAACTGAACTGGTTTGGTCTAACAAATTCCCATGGAATAGAGCAGGAAAACTGGGTCCTAGACTGATTATGGCTTCTATTTCATAAGGGATAACCTTCCTTCTTTCTATTGATGGTAGTCTGTAACATCATAAAGAATAAAAATTCTGAGGCTAGGAGAACTTAGCTTTAGCATGCACTTTTCACACTGTGAAAAGCAACGAACTCATACTTGCCGAGATGTCTATTTCATACACATAGAACAGAAACCCATCAGTTTCAACCTTTTCAAGAGTTTGCAAGAAATAGAATGACTTTAAAGAAATCAGAGATTCTTCATATTTAGGTGCAAAACTGAGAATCTTTCTTTTAAGATGAAAGGTGGAAATCAGTAACTGAAACTGAAAAGTTGGCTTCCAATTTCTTTTCTGATGTAGTGAGAATGCTCAGTACACCACAGCTCCTAGGTATGTACATTGTGAATCAGACACTTTCAGACATATGGAATGAGTAAATCTGAGCAGAATATTTTTATGAGTTCTTCTTGCATGTTTTCTTCCCAAATGTTTTCTGAACATAAGGACTATCTTAAGATGGATTAGTTTTTCCTCCCTTCCTAATCACTTCTATAGTCTTACTGAGCTCAAGATGTCAGAAAAATAGATGGGCTAAAAGGAACAATAACAAATAAACCAAAAACCCCACAGATTTGTGAACTGTCTACACTTTCCATCTATAGAAGGCTTTCTATGGCTAATGTGCCTGCTATTTTTCCTGTTCTGGCACTGGCACTCTAACCGCTTCCGACGTCCCCAGAGGTGTTTGCGTTCTCAAAGAGCTGGTAGATGTTCAAGGTCCTGGACCAATTAACAAGCTGTGCTGAAGGCTTTTGACAATGCAATTCATCAGATGATCAAAATCTTCATTTGAAGCACTCTGAGAACTACTCATATAGTGACAGGTATTCAACAAATTGTTCCTGTGTCAAGTGTGCACTGTAACCACGGAACTCATGAAAAAACAAAAAGGAGAGATATTAGTCCCAGGGAAAATATATGGTCATACCTTGGTACAAGTCTCTAGCCCCACCTTAAAAGAGATTGAGGTTCCAATTGAAGATGGGCACCTCTGGCAGTCTCAGAAAAGGATTTTAGTTTCTTGGAAATAAGAAAAATTATTTCTATCACCAGCATTTCTTCTCTGCTTTCCTGTGGTTAATTTTTAAGTGTCTCATTGGTAAAAAATTAGGCTCCCACACTTGTGTATCTAGTTTGTGAGAACTTCTCAGGCAGGAATGCAATGTACCTAAAAGCTAGGTTTTGCTACCAGAAATTCCTCTGGGAATCCTAACCTTAACACCTGCTGCTGCCTACTTCATGACATGTCTTTTTGGAGATTCTCTGGATGTCAGTGGAACTTGTCCCTAGACAGCCTGGCAAACCACGAGATAAAAGCTCTAACTTGTGCCTCTCTTCAAGTTTGCAGTATCACGTTCATGACAAGTCATCCCAGAATTAAAATTAATTATCCTTATTGCATGATATTTATTTCAGTGGGAAAACAGACATGTAAATGCCAAACAATTTCCAGTAGAGCAGAGTACAAGTCATGACCTGTTTCGGTTTGGGAGCGCACTTGAACTATCCATTTGCAGTGCATAAATTGCAAATCTCTGATGTTGTATTGACTGATATAATCAAGCAGATTTTGTAGCACTCTCTAATATTTCAGGCACAGCTGAGCTTTACTGAATTTTCTCAAATATTCAAAAAATTACTGAAAGCCTGAATGAATGCAAAGTAGCACAAGCATTCCCCATCAGATGGTTACCAACAGTGTGACAGATATATTAAGCAGAGATAATTACTTCTTATAATCCAAGAGACAGGATTTTTTTTGGTGCATATGTTTGTTCATGCAATGATTACCATGTATAAGAACAAGTATACAAGGCAATAACAGATTTCTTCCCTTTGGGAATGTTTGTGAGTCATATTACAAAAAAAAATGAGTTCTTTTTGCACATGTACATAAAAATGGCACTTATTATGTAAATTCAGTCTGCCTGGCATTAACTTACCTCTGTTATTGAAAAACACTTCAGCGTAAGGCCCCCAGGTCCACACTGCAGGGGTGCAGTTGAATGACTTTCCTATCACATACATAAAAATAAATTAATTAAAATGGAAGTGATCATTAATCAAGTCTATGAAGATATTGTTATCCACATAAACTGTCTTAATATAGCCTAATTTATGCAGAAAGTCTATATAATTACCACAGCACACTGAGATTTCTGGGATGGCACAAACATTCAAAATAAAGCAGAGTGATTATCTAATTAATGTTTAATTGTGACTATCAGTTACTGTCCATCATTCTCAAGTCTCTGGGTGCATATGCCTCCTTTTTTCTTGTCCAAACATAAAAGTTCCAAAGACTTACAAAAGAGTTTGGGATTTTTGGAGGGCTTTTTGGTTTGTTTTTTTAAGAACACATAGGAAAGCAAGCTCAGAGAAAAAGAAAAACCTTCTTTGTTCTAATCTACAATTCAGGGACGTCCCAGATATTTGGCTTTGACTTGTCTTTGAAGTGGAGCTGTGCTTTCAAATTTTTAAATTCCTGTCCCACAGGATTATTTTGTTCCTTTGCTGAGAATTTCAAAATAAATGTTAACATTTTCTATTTTTTTTTAAATGTGATGTACTTGTTTATTCTAATTAAAACAACTTTACATTGTATTCTACATGAAATATTAAGCTAGTGCTTCATAACAAACCAAATATTATGAAACAGCAGCTTAAACAACCTGGTAGAACCATTTAAAAAATAGATATATAAAATTTCATTGATTTTTTTTAAATGTTAGGTTTTATTTTAATTATTATCAAATATTTTATAAGGGAGAATGTGAAAGCAATTTTGGTTTATTATGTTGTAAAATAAATCTAGGCTGATTTTATTTAATTAATTAACTCACTATAATTAATAACATCAGTGGCTGAGGCACAACTCTTAGACAAGTGGTGAAAAAGAAACTCATGAGACAAAAGTAGAATTCAAGGTTCTGTTCCTGGCAAGATCTTGGCTGGTTAATATTAATGCTTCCCAGGTGTGAAAAGTCTTATTTGTTATAAATGTCTGGATACAGCTGAGCTGCTGAACTGTTCTCTGAGGCCTGTACTTTAGGAGGATTCAAAAACTGCATTTTCCTCCAACCTAGTCAGGCAGATAAGAAATGTCCTACACAGATTTGCAGTTAGCACCAAACTGAGGACATGGTGGGTCACCACCTCATTTTAAAACAGTGCCAAGAATGCAGACTTCAGTTGAAGGAGGTAGAGGCTTAACCCACTTCTCCTTGACAATGTTCATATCCATTGCTCCATTACACCAGAAGGAAAGCCCATAATACATTAAACACATAAGCCCATGTGCATATTCTAAATTAGGGTATTTTCAGTATCCTCTCATTATGTCCCACTCAGATACAGCTTTTGGCTGATTTCTGGAGTGTCTACCCAAAGGGATCTCATGGTCCCCATGCTCACATAAGTTGCTGCATAGTCAGATCAAAAGTCCATCTAGCACAGAAGTCTGCTTGACATACCAGCCATGAACTGATACTCTGAAAAGTAACACAAAAGGTGTGTAAGGCTTTTCTTTAATGCTTTCCCTGCTCCAACTATTTTCGACATAATAAAATTAATGTAGTCATTTGCCACCTTTTAGATCATAGTCAGTGCCATCACGTTTGTGACTGTAGATTTCTTAAAGAAAAAATTATATAATTTTAAAAAATATACCTTACAGAGCTAAGCCATTAAAACACTAGAAATAAATTCCCAAGGGTTCAGGGAGCCCCTCTTGAATATGTACATTCTGACATGTTCATGTCCATGCTGCAGTGCAAAATGAGTGAGAAATGGAAGCAGGCAGTAATTATTCCTCTCAATAAAGGAGTAGCTTGAAGTATGTTAATAATTACTGAACCATCTAATATTTTACCTACATCAGGTAAATTATGAGCAATGCAAATTACTAGGATGTCTCCTCTATAATCAAGAAAAATATTTGGTGACAGTGTTTATTATTATCAAAACCATCTTCACTGAACAACTGCACTAGTGAAAAATTATATTTATATTGGTATTGATCACACTTATTATGAACCATGACAAAAGTCATATTATTAGTATTAATCACAGCTATTCTTAGGCATTTGCATGGTACTTGACAAACACATACATAAATACCTAGAAAAAGTTTTTTTTTCCTTTAATAAATTCAATAATATTCAACATAAACTGTTCAATATCTACCCTAAAGAACTCACAATCAGATTAAGAAAGAGAAAAACCAAATACAGAGTGATAATTTAGGTAACCAATTATCTGAGGAGCTACTGTGGAAAATGGAAAATTAGGAAGAACACCTGAAAGGAATTTGAGATTTAATAGAGAACTGGAAGAAAAGAATAAAAGCTCACAAATTAAAAAAAAATAATAATAATTTTAAAAAAACCTACAGAGGAAAGAGATCAGCGAACGGTAGGAGCAGCAAAAACAAAACAGGAAGAAAAGGAGAAAAAAGAGATTAAGTAGGGATATGAAGGTGATATTAATTTAGCCAGAAGTGTAAACACTTAGCCCCTGTAAATGGTGGGTACTTTCAATTCATTCATTCATTCCCTGGTGCATTCGCTATAGGCTGAACACACAGACATATAAGATGTTGACCTGCAGCAACTTGTAATTGCTGATTAGCTGTCCTGTACCTTGCATGTATGCCTGACCTTTCAGATGCTTCGGGTGACCCTTCATGCTGCTGATAACCCTGCATGACACAGAATGAGCTGTGGCCGTACCCGCTGGGTAATCAAATCAGTAAATTAACATGTGGCTAAGATAACACCTACCGATTTCTCCACTGTGGACATGTTAAATGGCTTATATAACCAAGGAACAAACATAGCATTTGTTCAAATAAAACTGGTTTTCGTCAGTTCGACACAAGTTTTAGAATATACTTCCTCTGCAATTTTATATTCCCAACCTATAGAATTACAAAACCATAAAGTATGTTGTTGGAAGAGATTTCTTGAGGCCATCCCACTTCTGCTCAAAGCAAGGCAAATTAAGCAGGTGGCTAAGGGCCACATTCAGTGAGGATTTGAGTATCTCTGTAGATGGAGAATCCACAACCCCTCTGAGCGGCCTGCTCCAGTATTTGACCATTCTCACAATATGAAATTTTCCTTCTCTCTAATAATACTTTTCAGTATTCCAACTTGTGTCAAGTGCCCCTACTGTACATCTCTGAGAAGAGCTTGCCCCATACTCTCTGTTCCCTGCTAGGAGGAAGTTATAGGCAACAGCAAGGTCTTCTCATCACTCGTTCTCCTCAAGGCTGAATAGATTCAGCCCTCTCAGTCCCTCTTTGTACTCCAGGTGCTGAAGTCCCCTCACTGGCTTGGTGACCTCAGTATGTCAATGTCTTTCTTGTACTGGAAAGCTCAAAACTGGAATGAAATGTAGTTTTGAGAGTGTTGGATACATGGCAGTAATCACTTGCCGTGACCTGCTGCCTACACTCTTGCTGCCCAGTAAGAGGTTGTCCCTTTTTGCTGCAAGGGCACACTGCTGATTTATCTTGAACTTCCTCCCCACTGGGACCCTCAGGTCTTTTTCCACAAAACAGTTCTATTCCCCACCTTCTCAGGTGCAGAACTGCACTTGCCTTAGAAAACAAATAATCACCCAAACTCACCACAAAACTGGGTATTTCTAGGCAGTATTTCATAGAGCTTTGCATTGAAAACTACACTATTATGAGCAGAGTTCATAAGCAGAAAAGAGATCCTTCTAAAGCACAATTTTAATGCTATTTGAAAAACAACGGGGTTTTAACCGAGTTTAAGGGAATATTTCAACTTAATTTTAGTAGCATAGGTAGAAATCAAACATCAAAATTGATAAATGAGAACATTAATTTACTGTAAACTGGCATCATTGCCCAACTTTCATATCTGTATAAATAAAACTCAAAAATGTGAAGAATTTCGATGCCTCCAAAACAAAATTTTGGGAGGGGAAAAAAAAAAAATGTTAGAGGGAAAAAATCCAAGTATATTACCTCACCTTGCACATGACCAAAACTCTCAGGCCTCTCTGAGTCATCTCTCATTTGCTCTACTCACAAGACTCAAGATTCAGATGTAATTTCTTTCAAATTCTTGAACTGGAAGTGGCAGCTAAATAACACAGTAACACTAGCTTTCTAGTCTGGTTGTAGAAATATGGACCAGAAAGTGTGAGTTTGAATCAGTAGACCTCCATGGCACAGATGAAGGAATGATTTTATCCACAGGTATGGATATATCCATGGATATTGATGACTTTGTGCTTTGTGCTACTCACTAGATGACATAGACCATGGGCTTTGGAAGGGAATGGTTAAGTAGCCAAACTTCGTGTAACAAATACTTGATTTTAAGAAGCATAGTGAGACATGGAAAATGCTTCAGGTGCAATAATACACAGCTGTAGAAGCACAGTAGAATAGTTTTGGTTGGAAGGGACATTTAAAGATCACCTAGACTAATACTCATGCAATAAGCAGGGACAACTTCAACCAGATCAGGTTGCTCAGAGCTCCATCTGACCTGACCTTGAATGTTTCCAGGGATGGGACCTCTCTGGGCAACTTGTTCCAGTGTCTCACCACCCTAAAAGAATTGATTCCTTATATCTGGTCCAAATCTACTCTCTTTTCATTTAAAGCCATTACCATTTGTCATATTACTACACACCATGATAAAAGGCTTGTCCCTATCTTTCTCATAAGAACCCTCCAAGTACTGAAAGTACCACAAAAAGGTCTTCTCAAAGCCTTCTCTTCTCCAGGCTGAACAACCCCAACTGTCTTAGCCCGGTCTCATAGTAGAGGTGACCATTTTTGTGGCCCTCCTTTGGACTCACTCCAACAGGCTGATGTCCTCCCTGTGCTGGGGACCCCAGAGCTGGATGCAGCAGTCCAGGTTGGGTCTCAGCACAGCACAGCAGAGGGCTAGAACTACTTCCCTTGACCTGCTGGCCACACTTCTTTCTTTGCAGCCCAGGATTTGATTGGCCTTTTGGGTTGCAAAAACACATTGCCAGCTCATGCCCAGTTATTAATCCACCAAGTCCTCAGCAGGGCTTCTTTCAGTCCATTCATCTCTCAACCTGTACTGATACCAGTGTTTGACTGACCCAGGTGCAAGACTTCTCAAGCTTTTCCAGGTCTCAGTCAGGTCCCAGGTTCTATATGCAGGTGAATATGTGAAAAAATACAAATTCAAGCCCAGAAATTTTAGAAGACAAATACTCATTTCAGAAGGTACTCAGAAATCCATAAGCTGTAAGCTTTTATGTATTTCTAAGGCCACCCAGCCCTGAAACTATAAAGATCGATAGATCTTGACTGAGTTATAAATTCACAAAGGTTGTGCACTTATGAGCCATGTACTTCTTCTACGATGAGTTAGCATGAGCTATTGCAACTCCTGAACCAACAGTACAGTGGAAATAACAATAAATGTTCTCCCAGCACAAGTTTTTTCCTTTCTCATTGATGTGCGTTTATTGTAAAAACTTTTGATGGTCTCCAGCTGGGAACTAATATTGTGCCCCTTATGCCCATCAATTCCCTATAGTATATCTACACTATTCAACATTTTTTAGCTCTAACAGAGCAATTTTGCCTAAACTGTATCAGTGTCATAGCTGACCATTCCAAAGAGTCATAGAAAATCATATAAATTCCTTTGTCAAAGAATAACAGTTCCTAGAGTGATATATGTATCACAAAAAGGGCAAAAGTATGGTGTCATTCTTATACCTCCCAAGCATCCAAATGCTAAATTGGTTATGACACCTTCTGGCCCAGCATGAGTGAGACATTATTTACTAAGCCAACAACAGATAAAAGCACATGCCCATGTTCTTAGTTCCAAGCCTGACCGTGAGTAAAAATGTGGAAGGCACAGTCATTCATCCACCTACTAAGATTAAATCACTGGATGAAATACCACTGTTATTTATTTCTATGGTGCCTAAGCTTTTATTAAAGCAAGTGAAAAGAGCTCTCAGAGCTCAGTCTAAAGAAGACCTGTACATCTGCCCAGATGAAAAGCTGCTTCAGCTGCACTACCTGTATTAATTAGATCTCCCTTAACTATATAATATGTAGCTCACATATAGATATCTGCACTGCAGAGACCTTATAGTCAGGAATCTGAACCTGGAACTGAGCCCTAATTTTTTTCTTCTCTCATTAGTTTTTTTCTAAGAACAAAAGTCTCCTTCATAAAAATGTTACCATATGGAATCCAGTTGACATTTAAGCAATAGAGTTGTATTCACCTCAATTTTAAGTTTATGCTACTTAGATGTCAACAGATAAGAGATTCACTGTAGGCTCTCTTAGTGCTCTTATAGCACCATTCCCTTAATCCGTTTTAGAGAGACATTTTAGGATGAGAATAATTATATGTATTTCTTTACATTAATTGTAAGAGAGTTTAGGATAAATAGCTCAAACCTGGCCACTTATAGCCTACCAATCACAAATATCAAATGGCACAGACACACTATAAACATTTCCTCTGTTCCCTGAGAAGAAATGAAGCTTGGAGACCAAGGTCACACAATGAACTTATGTCTTCAATATACAGCCCTCAAAAGAGCCAATTGTAATGTCATTGTCTGGTTCATAGCTGAACATAGCTAACCTGAAGCTTCCTGAGGATTTAACTTAGGAGCAAAAGTGGGATCAAGTCTGGATTTTCTTACTAGTGCTTAAGCATAAACCAAGCAGAGCAGCACTGTGAAATATTGAATAAGATATGGTTAGACATGTTTTGCATCCTTGATAAGAGCTTTCATACACAGTCCTTTAGTTCAGTAGCCAAGCAATTTGAAGCTAAACCCCTTAATTTTCAAGTTTTGGAGCATAAATCTAACTAGGAAAGGGCAATACTTCCACATAAGAAAAAAAAGCCAGAAAGAGAGCACAGCAAACTCACAGTAAACAGATCTTAATGCAGGCAAATCTGCACCTTGGATTTGCTGAGGAGGCTGACAGAAGCTTTCTCCAAAGTGTCCTTTGAGAGAGCTGTCACCTTGTCTGTTGTCAGCTCTGAGCATCATGTAACTGCATGTGCTACTCCTGGTGGGGGGCAAAATGCGCCAACTGAAAAAAAATCATTGCTTCCAAGTCTCACAGCTGCTTTATTTCAGAAAATCACAGAGGAAAAGGTCTCCTTGAAAGCTACAGTGTAGAGAGAAAGGCAAGTGGCAGGCAGGCATAGTTCCATCAGGGAGAGGCCAGAAAGATATAATCTGGAAAGCTGATCAGGGACTTGCCTGGAAGTGCGAAAGCTGCCGGACCCTACTTTCAGCTGTGCCTGCATTGCAGTGGGCACAGTCGATAACGGGCATCAAAGACAAACTTCACAGCATCCTCACTCTGTTCCTGGGCCAAGTCCCAAATGTGGATCACAGCAAAGCCTGGAGGCAATTTTGGCAACAAGTTGAAAATTATCCCAACAGGCTGCCGCCAGCTGAGTATTGCCAGCCTATACAGCATGCCTGCTACTTTTTCTCCACCTTTGATGTGCACCTTATGCTGAGTACTTCAGGCTTATCCAGCAGTGTCTGGGTTGCAGCCATGGTTTTGGTAGGGAAGCGAAATCAAGGAAGCATTACAGAAAAACCACCACAATTCACCATGCATGGTGGACAGTCATGGCACCAAACGCACATTTAATGCTTTTCACTTAAAAAGTGCAGCAAGATAAGTGCATGCCCACCACACGAGATCAAGTTGTATTTTGCCATGTTTATGTTTTTGATGTCTCTGTCTTTTATGTCTTTGATTCTTGGTACAGGCTGAGCCTGTCCAATATCATGTTTTTAAACACTTAATGCATTGTGAGAAGCAGGAAATAAATTTGGGCTAGGGATATACATTTGGGAATAGAATGTGAAGATCTGTGAATAAGTGTTATTTTTCAACCCACATCTTACGCCTCCCCTTCAGCTGTTGAGTTGCTTGTTTTTTAACAAAACAACAACACTTCTGGGACCTGAAATGGTGTCAGTGGGCATAGATTAGTATAAAATATAACATTTCATAAAGAAAAAGAAAAATAACTACCCCTGATATTCTACTCTAAAAACTTACTCCATGCATATTTTATCCTCTTCCAATGAACATGCTTTGACCTTTTGCTTTTGAACAAAAGCAGGAAATTAGATCTGAAAGATTCCTAGGCCAGTGTCTTACGAATATCTAGTCTCCTCAGCAAATACCATTAGATTTACTACGCTATAGGCTTGACTGTTGTTCAGGAATGACCCAGTCTTTAACCACAACTTTATTACTTACTCAGTTCTGGAAAAAGAATAAATAACTGCTTTTGCAAGAACAGCAAAGCCATCACAAGTGGTTGAGACAACTTCCTTTTAAATATGTTTAAATTTAAATTTGAAATATTTTTACAGAAGAATCACATGTATTAGTAGCTGCACATTTCTTAGGTCTGCTATGTTAGATTAATAAGGGATTTCCCAATGTTTTCAAGGAGAAATTAATCTTCTTTTTATTTTACCAGAGCAAACTACTCCGTCATATGATCCCTTGTATATTTCCACTCTAATCTGTATTGAGTTATGTCTTTGAACTCAGGTATGAGTGTCAGAAAAATATAGCTCAAAGTGACCATGCCTCTCAAGTGAAAGACATGTAATACTGCTCATTAATATGAGAGGACTATCTGCTCATTTTTAGATTATTAAAATAGAAAAAGGATTAGCTAATACCAACCTTCTTTTTTAATAACTTGAAATAATTGTCACATGATTTGAAGATAAAGAAGATCACTCTCTTGTGTCAGTATAAATCACTGTGACATATAAGTTTTTTCCAAGAGAAAATTTAAGCACAGAAAGATCCTTGCATAGCTTTCTGGAAAATCTAATTCAAATTCATGAACCCTTTTTTCTTTGTAGTGTTTATCACCTTGATTGGTATAGAACAGTATCTCTCAAGAGTACCCTGTAGGTACTATTTGGCCGACTGACTCTTAACAGGGGGTTTAAAAGTATATTGCAATTAGCAGATGAAATTCTGTCTTAATAAATGCAAAATTATGCCTATGGGGAAAAATCAATCTTAAACTGCATGAAGCATGAGGAGTTCTGAACTAGTTAATTACCACTGAGAAAAAAACTATCTCTGCACTACAATGGATAATCTAAGAAAATTACCTGTAGCTATCACACAGGAAAGCAAAAATTATAAAAATTATTAGGAAAGGAAGAGAGAACACATCAGACATAAATGTTATTTCATCATTCAATTCTGTGATGCACTTGCATCTTGCAAATCATTTGTAGTTCTAGTTCCCACATCTCGCAAAGGAATATAGTAACTCTAGAAGATTCATGAAGAAAGCTGAAAATTTTGTCAGACAGTTGTGGTGGGTTGCCCCGGTCAGCAGCAGCTAAGCACTCACTAGGTCACTCACCACCCCCTCCAGTGGGATGAGGGAGAAAATCTGAGCAGCAAAAGCTGAGATAGCATGGACCAAGATAAAGACAGTTTAATGAGTGAAGCAAAGCTGCAAACACAAAATAAGAAATTCACCTACAAAACGGGTGTTCAGCCATCTTCAGGAAAGCAGAATCTCTGAAGACTTAACAGTTACTTGAGAAAACAAACTCCATAGCCATGAACTCACTCTTTCCCAACCTTTTGTCACTGAGCATGATGCCATATGTATGGAATATCCCTTTGGTCAGCTGGAATCAGCTGTCCCAGCTGTGTCCCTTCACAGTTTCTTGGGCACAACCAGCCTCCTCACTGCTAGGATGAGGTGAGAGGCAGAAAAGGCCTTGACTGTGCAAGCACTGCTCAGCAGTAGCTAAATCATCCCTGTGTTATCAACCCTGTTTAGATCACAAATTCACAGCACCATACATGCTGCTGTGGAGAAAAATTATCACCAGCTCCGTCATATCCAATAAAAAAAAAAAAAGTCCAGTATAAGAAATGATCAAATAAACTAGATCATCAAGTTTAATGATCAAGAAGATGATTCAAAATAAATAAAAGAGGAATGCTTTCATACAGTATGTATTTAACATATTGAATTTGTTGCCACAAGTTGCTGTGGGTTCCAAATTTTACATCTATTTACAAAACAATTAAAAAATCATTTTAAATAATAAAAAAATAATAAAAAAATAAATACAAATCCAGTAGTAGTCAGCAAATGCAACTGCAACTTGTCCAGGTACTGATTTCCCTATACTTACAGGTCTGCACAGGTAGAGGGAACATACATGGGAAGAACTGCCACATAATCTCCATATTCATATATTGCCACAAAGGCATCTGCTTTTGAATTATTTGGATAAAAGTCTCCTCCCACTTTTGCATATTGAAGATTTCAGTTTCCTTTAAAAATGTGACAGAAGAATAATTTGTAAAAAGCAATCCAGAGATGTCCATTTCAATGACCTTTTAAAACAGATAAGGATGTTTTCTTTCTCACCTGCTTATCCCATTAGTCTGCAAACCAATCCAGAGACAAGGGGAAATACTTTTATGCCATTCTCTGTCTACCTCATTCTTCTTCATCTCCCTCCCTTTCTCTGTGAAATATCAGTTTGCTATCATTTTTACTTTCACAGTTACACATTTACCTGGAGATAATAAGAATTATGCTCTTGCAAAAGTCCATATGAGAAAGGGCACACGAGTTCCCTGTAAAGAAGCATATGACATTGATGCAGTGGACTGCAAATAATGTTGAAAAGTTCGAAGTGAATGAACTGAAAAATATATTAAATTTCTTTCTGATCTGGTGATTTCAGCAGTTAAGTGTAACAGGGAAAACATAAACAGTAAAGGGTCTTAGTCTCATTGAAGTCAATGCTAATTAATTCATGAAAGTCCTATGACCTATATTAACCAGGACATCAAACAGTGACTTCTGCCCTTAAAATATTTGAAGTTCACGGCCTTTTTTTATTTTTATAAATTAAATTGATGTGATTGTTTTTTCTCACACTCAGTTTCATCATAGATATGATTGCAGCTACAGTCCCTAAATATAGTTAATATATTCCCTTTTGAGTGAATTTTTAGCTGCCTGAAGTCCATCTATACTGACCTTGTTACTGATGGCACAGATTGAACCCTGGTTACTTGGAAAAGTTTGGGAACTGGCTCGTATCAAGGCTCTTTGTATAATGCAATCCCCCACAACAAACTACTCTTTCTTCCATACCCAGATTTCTACTGCTCAGTTTGCTGCTTGGAATCCATGACTGAATTAACGTGTGTTCTGTGGAGGTTATTGGCAGAGCTGTACCTCTGAAGGAAAACACGAAGTAAACCAATTTGACAGTGTTACATGCACCTACTGAAATCCCATTCATCCCATTTCTACCCAAGCTAAGAAGGTCTTACTGATTTTAATAAAGGAAGTCAACCATCTGGTTGTTCGGGATGATTTGGGAGATCTTAATAGTACTGACTTCTGAACACAAGGTCATTACTCACAGTCTTGAGTAACAATGACCAAAAAAGGCTCCATGTATGTTATTTTTTTAAACCAATATAGTAACTGTGGTTACCAATCCTGTTCCATGCAAAGGATTGCCCATATCCCATAAACAAACATAAAGCACATCCCTTCTATCAGACTCAGCATACACATCAAAAAATGAATCACTTGATTCAGTTGTCTTCCCTCTCCAGATTAGGCATAAAAGATATTATTTGCTCTCAGGAGACCCCACCTTCAATGCTGCATTCAGCTCTGGGGTCCTCAGAAAAGGAAAGACATCGACATTTTAGAATGAGTCCAGAAGAGGGGCACCAAGATGATCAGAGGGATGGAGCAGGTCTCCCAAGAAGACAGGCTGAGAAAGTTGAGTTGACCAGTGTGAAGAAGAGAAGGCTCTGGTGAGAGGTTAGAGCAGACTTCCAGTACCTAAAAGGGGCTTACAAGAGAGCTTGAGAGGGAATTTGGACAATGTAATATAGTGACAGGATAAGGAGGAACTGAGACTAGGTTTAGATTAGATATTAGGACCAAATTTTTTACTGTGAGGGTGGTGAGGCACTGGAACAGGTTGCACAGAGAACTCATGGATGCCCCATCCCTGGAAGTGTTCAAGGCCAGGTTGGACAGGGCTTTGAGCAACCTGAACTAGTGGAAGATGTACCCTGACCATGGCAGGGGGGCTGGAACTAGATGATTTTTTAGGTCCCTTCTAACCCAAACCATTCTATGATTCTCTGGTATTCTAGAAAAACCCAGCAGATCATAATTGTTACTTTATCCTCAGTACAGAAAATAACTCTCTTTTGTTGTTACTGTTAAGTCAGTGCTTTCCTAAAATATTAAATGTATTTTAAAATAAGTTGGCACCAAGTTTTTTGATAACACAGTAATAATGCAAATATTATATTGTTTACTTTATTTTTAGCTCTTCATATATTTAAATCTGTTTCACCTCTATTTAATTCTTATCTAGGCCAATGTAAAGTAAATCTTACAGAATTTTTTCACTCTACCTGATAATTTCCAGTTAATATTAATGCTTTGGCATATAGAACCACAGAAATAAAGGCCAAAAGGGACCTGTTAGGTCATTTAAACTGACTGACTGCATATGAATGGTGATTATAGTTCATCTGGTTCTTTTCAAAACTGAACAAAAAAGTTTGCATATGACTACGGCATATCTTCTTGAAAAATCTTAATCTGAGGCAATGAAAACATAACTCATGATGTTTCTTTCTCCCCTGTAGCTGTCAATCCTGACCATCAGATTGTTGCTATGTTCTTCAACATAGGGTCATGATCTTTTGCACAGCTACAGTGCAACAGGTGGAAAGTTTCTATAGCCTCTCACGTGACAGGTAGAAATAGCTGATTTGATCCCCTCAGGTGCTACAGAAAAATGAATCTCTTGTTCTCTTGATATTTGTTATCATTATATATGTTTGTTAGTGAATCAGAATGCTACTGTTTCTGCCCCTCCAAAAAGGTGGAGTTTTAAATAAAGATTATGAGCTTTGCATCGTCCTCGTTTACCTGTGGCTCTTCAGTAGACAAAGTTATGTTCTTACATTGTTATTGGGATATGCAGCAGGTGGCATTTGGGGATTTTCCCTGTGCTTGGTGTTTAGTGTCTCTCTCAGGAAAGCTTTCCCACTAGAAAGCTGACTTTAAGCTACAATTTGTTCAAGGTGCTGACTGTGTGGATTTTTTTCCAAAGTGCCTCAGCGACTGTGCACAGGGAGGTGTGTTAATATCAGATGTGGGACTCTGGAGGACCATGTCCATAACACTTAGGCATTCCACAGATAAACCCACAACCCTGTCCTGGATCTTGCACAGTGAGCCTTTGCAGTTCTGCACTTTTGTAAAATAGGACACACACATTTAAAACTATTTTTGGACTAGGAAAAATTCAGACCTGAAGGTATTTGGTGTCATCCTGACAAGTCAGTGCCTACACTAACATTTTATTTTCCAGCCCTTTCAACTAAAATTAGCTAATTCAGCAAAAGTTCAGTTTTGACAGTACAACTGTTTGTATAATGGAAGTTTCTGCTGTCAACCAAAGATCACATCCTTGATGATGATTACTATGCTGGCAGATGCTGCTATAACAGACACAGAATAAATTGCATACACTGTGAAGTGCTTTGACAAGCATGAATAGTCTGGGCCTAAATGGCTGTATTGCAATTGAAAGAGTACTTGGGCTTGAAAA
Organism: Promerops cafer; assembly: GCA_013398275.1. Lineage (NCBI taxonomy): Eukaryota > Metazoa > Chordata > Aves > Passeriformes > Nectariniidae > Promerops > Promerops cafer. The sequence goes on along the minus strand of VZSE01009352.1, from coordinate 9,246 downwards.
GCACTTAAACATTTTCAAAAATATTACCTGGTATCTCATGACAAAGTGTTTTGGTTTAACTCAAACTGGCAACTAAGCACCACACAACTGTTCACCTACTCCTCATGCATCAAAAAGAGAGAAAATGAGAAAAACAAAAGTGAGAAAACTCACAGGTTAAGATAAAGACAATTCAATAGGTAAAGACAAGCTTTTGGCTTTTGCTCAAGCAAAACAAGGAATTCATTCTCCACTTTTCATGGGCAGACAGATGTTCAGCCACCCCCAGGAAAGCAGGGCTCCATCATGTGTAACAGTGACTTGGGAAGACAAATGCCATCACTCTGAATGTCTCCCCCTTCCTTGTTCTACCCCCAGCTCTATATGCTGAACATGATGCCCTGTGGTCTGGAATTTCCCTTTGGTCACGTGGGGTCAGCTGTCCGGGCTGTGTCCTCTCCCAGCTTCTTGTGCACACCCAGCTGCCTCACTGCAGAGGTGAGGTGAGAAAAAGGCCTTGAGGCTGCTCAGCAGTAACTAAAACATCGCTGTGATACCAACATGGTTTTGGTCACAAATCCATACATAGCTCCATACCAGCTACTCTGAAGGCACTTAACTTTACGCCAGCCAAAACCAGCACAGAGAGTAAATAATGAAAACTTCTAACATTATGTTTTCATTTTACTGACTTGCAAGAATATTTAAATTAATTTTTTTTACTGATTTTCAGCCTTATCTGAGCAGATACTCCTACCTGAGTAAACGGCAGGGTTTCATTTTTCTACTGCCCTGCAGCACTTGCTGATTCTGCTGGTGATTTACAGCTGTGCAAACTGTAAGTACAAAGGTAGTCACAACACTTGCCATTTGCACCTGTCTCAACTACCATAAATAACAGTGTCAAAAGTAAGTAATAAAGAAGCCCAAGCATCATGCCCTTTCTGACTGGAAGGCAGAATAAACATATTGTGTCTTGAATGTTCTAAATTTGGGAACTCTTCTGTTCATTCTAATAACTCCAAAACTCCCTGGAGTTAAACATGATGAGTCTCGCAGAATTTTGTCATTTCATGTAACACAGAAATTATTGACTGCTTTTCCCTCAATGAGGTACTTCTCTCCTCCGGTTTTATTACCATTTGATCCTGGCATTTGTTACACATAGAGGAACAGACCTTTAAGGCAGCACTTGCTTTACTGATTCTACAAAAGCAGAGGAAAGAATGTGACTTATCACATAGACCCAGCAGACAATATAAACACAAGATCACATCTAGCCAACACATTCTCTTTACTGCTGGAAAAAAGCTATAGGCAAGCATCTGGGAGACATTAAAGGATAAACACTTTATTAGTGCATACTGCTATGTATACATTCCATGGCCTTACCACTTTATGATGTTATCAAACAAAATGTCACAAGCAGAGCTGGTTTGGTACTTGGCCAAAAGAACCCCAAGGAGACCACAGCTACTATGGAAAGTGATGTTAGCAATTCATAGCATGGCATTTTTCTTTGAGCAAGCAACCGAGTGTAATAAAAGGGGTGACTGCTTGCAAATTGTCATCAGTATATGAGGCAAAAATTGGTTTCTGAGAACTTACTCAAAGTAAGAGGTTTAGCTTAACATCAGCTTTGCTAATTATTTTCTGCCTATGCAAATTTTCACAACTTTTCAAGCAGACATCATTTCACATCAGGTTTGATCAAGCTGTTCATGTGCAGTAGGATCAAATTAATAAAAATCATGCCAAAAAATTAATGGTAATGCTTTTTGGTGAGCTGAATTAATTTATTATTTGGCGGATGCATAGTGGAATCCTTTTCAAAATTAATAAAATAGAGAAGATTTGAGTGGCAGGGTACCATCAGCAAAATTTTTTTTCATGATCACATGAAGGAAAAATGAGCCAATAGGGAGTCTTTTCTCATTTAATATTGCAATATTTTTGACAAATATAATTTTTTAATAATTAAATTTGCTTCAGTCAAAAACATTCTGCTTGATCATATAGAAATTTTGGGTGAGGGAAGTTGACCTCACTGAAAAATGTCAAAAGTTCTTTTTTTTTTTTCCAAATTTATATATTAAAAGATACTGCTATGATGATCACAGTTTTTTACACAGAGCTAAATGAATACTAAAGTATTCATCCAGTATATGCAAGATCAAAGTTTCAAGATCTTTCAAGGAAAATGTCCAGGCCCACTGTTCAGATAAATGCTTTTATTCTTGCTTTTTGGAATATTCTGCAAAGGGTTGTGTTCACTTTCTCCCATGCATGACATGAAATTGTGTCAATGGTAATTACATGTAGCCGGGAGCTGGTATCATCCTGACAGGGGAATTTCTAGCCTGAGAGCCACTTTTTAAGAGATCTCATTTAACACCTTGCCATAGAAGTAAATAGAGAAACCTCCACAGAGTAATTCATTCCACCCCTTAGTAGGAAAGGGATGCCGATCATCCTAATAGACTTAACTGTGTATGATGGAAAGACAGAATACAGTTCACCTACATTTCATTGTCTAAACACATATATCAACATATAAGCTAGGACTTGTGTTCCCATTTATGTCAGAGGAAATCACAGCCAATACAGAAAATGAATGTGAAGTTTGGTAATGAGCTAATTAAAGTAGACAAACACTTATTTTACATTGTTTTAAAATACGTCACAAATATAATGATATAAGAATTTAAAAAAAAAAAAAAATCTACCTGAGAGAGGAGTCTTTGTTTGCTTCCAATCAGACTAATTATTTGATTACAAAACTGAAAATCAATTACTTATCAACCACTGTTCTTGACAATCATTTATCTGCCAAGACCTCCCATTAACACATTATTTGCACCAATTCACTCCAAAGACTGTTGTGTTTCAGTTTCAAGATCTTCAACTTTGAATCTATTTGCAAAGGTAATTTCAGTGAAATTCTTGAGATTATTTCATGCTTCATTGCTAATTCATTTCTCACAATTGACTCAAAAGAAAAATGAAACCTTGCAATGAGGTTTTTTTTTAACTTTCATTTTCTTCTAGAGATTGTAAGCACAGACTAATCTGATGCAGTGCTTTATATGCTTAGTGGAAGTAAATGACAGCTTGCTAAGGCATGTTATGAGGGATTTGAGCTGCATTTGAATTTGGATTTTTTTATTAGTTTGTTCACTGACATGTTAGCAAAAAAAGATGAAAGTAGAACAGTGAGATGAAAGACTGACTTAATGGCATCTTTTCTACCAACTACTTGAAGGATAAATCAGAACATTCTCATTGGATGGTATTTCTTTATAACTATTAAATGAAATAAACAGTCTGTTTAAAAGCAATATGACAGAACAAACCTCAGCTATGATGAGCAACATGTTGATCTTACTGAGCATATTTCATCTCATATTACTTGTGGTTCTATTAAGTACGGTAATAGCTGGGTCTGATGATATCTTTTTATGCCAGTGTTATCAAAAAGAATCCTTTAACACACTTTGATTATATGGTAGCTGAGCAGTCTGTGGGTAATAGGTTTAATGGTGCCTTTTGACAGTCTTATGTAACCATCTCATTTGATCAGGACATATTCGCAAAGTAAAGCAATTTATAGAAAGACCTTTCCTCCTTGTTCCAGCTTGTTTATTTTAATTTAATCACAGTTGCCTTCTCAAATTGCTTTTTTTCTGTCTTTAGGATGCTTTTCATTTTTGTTGATACTTAGTAAACATCTCAGCTCTTTTATTCAGTTTGTTTTTACAGATCCTTCTTTTGACATCATGTCATTTTGTACATTCAAAATTCTCTTTTCCGTGTCTTTTAATAGTTTACTTTCATTCTAATATTAAAACCCTTATTGCTAGTATTCCATAGAATTTAGTTCTCCTCATGCATTGTTTTTTCTGTATTATCTCAGCGTAAGTTGTTACTGTAGGGCTTAACTTTGTGTATTATGTGATGACAGACTAATTTATTGTTGCTTTTATGACTTGTTGATAAATCCTATTTCCGCTTCATCATAAATGAATGCAAATAGCTTGGCCTTAATGCTTTGAAAACAAAATCATTACAGGCCGGTAATCCAATTGCCCTGAAAAACTACTATTTTTTAAACTTTTTTTTTTAAGAGACAAAAAGAAAAAACAAACAAAACCCACCACAGATCAGAGTATTTAAAGTTCAAATGCTTATATAAAATTGTGCCTGGTTTCGTGGCTTCTTTGCCACAGTTTATCTCAGAGGTTTGATTCTTTGCTACACTGGCTTGGACAATTCTTTTATCTTGCACATTCACTATTAAAGGCTTTCTAATTTGTCTTCTGAATTCTGTCAAAGAGAGAAGTTTTTTCAGAATGCAACCAAATGAGTTGGCTAGGAAATTTCAATACTATGGTAAAAAAAACACCCTGTTACAAAAACAACTAATTATCCATGTTTAAAACTCTTGAAACTACAGTCAAAATTACAAGGTTTTGATTAAGTCATAGAGAATCTTTGTGGCCTCAGTGAGAAGAGTACTTGAGCATTCAGAGGATTTGAGACCTGCTTCATGTTCTTTGTGAACAGAGAAGGGCAGGTGAGTGATGCAACCATTGGAGGCCATCTTGGGAAAAATTATCATGAAATAGATGGAATTTTCAATTCTTTCAGAAGTAGAGGGAGCTTATCAAAACTACTTGCACTTGCAGAGTACACTTTGGTCTGTTTAGGAGCCTGATTGAGAGAGAGTCCCTTGAGAGGTAATCCTGAATAGCAAAGGGGCTCAAGAAGGCTGGATATTTTTCAAGAGGGAAATCTTAAAAACATGGGAGCAGGCTGTCCCCCTGTGCTGAAAGATGAGCCAGAGGGGAAGACTGGCCTGGCTGAACAGAGAGCTTTGGCTGGAACTCAGAGAAAAAAAACAGAGTGTATCACCTCTGTAAGAAGGGGCTGGCAACTATGAAGGACCAGAGGGATGTTGGGAAGTTATGCAGGGAGAAAGCTAAACAGGACAAAGGCCAATTAGAACTTAATGTGACTACTGACAACAAAAATTGTTTCTCCAAATACATTAACAAAAAAAGGAGGTGTCCTAACCTGTATCAGAAACAGTGTGGCCAGCAAGACCAAGGCAGTGATTTTCTTTCTGTACTGGGCACTGGTGAGATCATGCCTTGAGGCCTGTGTTCAGTCCTGGGCTCCTCACTACAAGTAGGATATTGGTTCTGGAGCAAGTCCAACAAGGGCAACAAAGCTTTGAAGGATCTAGAGAGTGAGGCCTGCTAGGAGCGGCTGAGGGAGCTGGGGTTGTTTAGCCTGGAGAAAAGGAGGTTTGGGGGTGACATTATCATTCTCTACAGTTACCTGAAAGGAGGGGGTAGCAATGTGAGGGATAGCCTGTTCTCCCAAGAAACAAGCAATAAGAGGTAAAGAAATGGCCTCCAGTTGCACCAAGGTGGGGTTAGATTGGATATTGGGTTGTCAACTAAAAGGGTTGTCAAGCATTGTAACAGACTGACCAGGGTAGTCACCAGCCATGGAGACATTGAAAAGATGTGTACATGTGATACTTAGGGATACAGTTTAGTGGAATACTAAGATTAACAGTTGGACATGATGATAAAAGTTCCTTTCCAACCTAAATGTTTCTGGTGGGAAATAGAAAAAGCAGAAAACTCTCATAGCAGTGCAGATGTAGGCCTAGAGATAGAACAATACAAAGATGAAGACACAGGACAGTAAGACCGTGTTTTTGTGCTGTGTGTAGTTAGGCCTTCACAAGTAGAAAAATATGTCAAGCAAGATAATAGAAAAGTTTAATAATGAGACTTTGTGCTTTGTTTAAATAAGTTCCTGAATAGCAAGAAATATGAAACAAGCAACCATTGTTAGATTTAAAGAACACGTGTAGTTTTAATGATTGGTTTATGCAGATGCCTGTAAGCTCTTAACAATTTGCTATTGGCTAGAAAGTTTTTTAAAGGCCTTGTAACCCAGAGAACTCTGTCTGCTGTTGGAATGACGTGAGCTGTTGCCATCTTTTGTGTCTCACCTTGTACTGAGGCTGATGCAGCAAAAAAGCTTAAGGAACATCTCTTGGCAGTCCCTTCCTGTTGTGTTGGGGAAAAAACTAGATCCAACAGTTTCTGTGACAATATTATTTAGGATGCAATTTGCTGTCTATTACTGCTACTGAATCAGGACCCCGATGCTTGGGTGGAAGCTTTGGAGATGATCTTGAATAAGACTTGCCCACAGTCTGCCACTTCCCATGGACAGAGAATCCCCAGCTGCGGGAGACAGCAAGGCCTTTTTGAAATAGTGGTGACAGGGACATAGAATATAAGACCTTTATTCAGTGAAAGAACTCATGAAGCAAAGATACATGCCATAATGTCACCTACTTCCTTTCCTAGCAAGACCAACACAACTTACTGTTAACTCATACCATGCTCCTGCAACTTACCTCACCCATGGAGCTTCTGTATGAAAATCAGCACAGTCATAATGCTTTGTGGTCACCTAAGAGCCACTTAAAGAAGGCTTCTCTACCCCAGTGATGTTCAAGTTATTTGAGGCAGAGCGTATAGTGAATGGACAACAGTGTTTGGACTGCCTAGACACTGAGAAAATATCCCTATAAAAGGGAGGCTACATCAAAAAAAGCCCTTTTATCCATGTATTTCTGAGGACAGCACCCTATGGCAACAAAAGCTGGCCTTAAGTGACACAGGAACATCATTAATTTCCCTCACTAATTTCCCTTGGTATGAGTACAGCTTTAGTAAAAGTTCCCTAGGTTGCCAACAAAAAAAAATCAAAAACATTATCATTGGTTTTTATCATGTTTTTTTCTTTTCCTTAAAAAACATAGACTTTACTTCTTTAATTTTACAAATGCTACACTACAGAAGAATTCATTGTCTGCTGATTATTCTCTTCAACCGTTTGCAGAAAGATTTATCTCACCTAACTGTATAAACAATATAATCTGTTATAAGAGATCGTTTAAGCAATAGGGAAGAGACAGGTATATTCATACTATGATTCATCTCAAAGACAAGCAGAACAGACATAACCTCACCAATGTGCTAGAGAAAAAGCCTTATCTAGACAAATTCATGATTTACAAAAAACTTTAAACCTCAGTGATCATATCATGGCTGTACCATTGTCACCTATGTCTACAAAGCAGAGATACTCACCAAGTACAATTGTTTTACATTCCTACAAAAGAACCATTTCTGAGGGCAAAAAACAAACAAATGACAAGCCCTCCAAACCCCAATATTCCATTGCTGTAAAGGTGTAGATAGAATATTTTCTTGCTGACGATCTTCTTAAACCTTTCATATAATTAAATTCATTTAAAATTAAAAAGATATGAAAAATGAGCCACTCATACCAAAATTTCCTGACGGTTGCTGTCTGATTTTAAAAGGAACTACTTTAGATTTTGTGTGGGAGAGAAAACCAAGCATTTTTTCCACTGAATATGGTTGAATAGGAATCATAGTTACAAGTACATCTTCCTACAAAAAAGTCTCATTATATAAAGGAGACAGACCTGTTTAAGGCTCACTTTAAGCATTTTGCAAAAATTTGCCTTTAAAGAGTGGTGGACTCTTTCAGTGTTACCTCTTTAAGGCCAAATTTGAAAACATGTCTGTCTGGGTCTTTATACAAACATGCACTTCAGTGCATCTTAATAGCTTACATCTGACAGGGTCAAGTTCCACCAGAAATTTCATCACCTTGCAAGTGAGAGGCTTCAGCAAGCAAGAGAAGCTTCTACAGCTTTCAGTGAGTAACTGACCCTTACAATTCCTCTGACTTTTAAAAGAATCTTTCTGCGTGTGTCACAGAATGACAGCCTTTCACCAGCCATCCCTCTAGAGACTCTGTGCTATGATAAATTACATCAATTTTTGGCGGGATGATGTTACTTTGGATTCTTGCTTTTATGTTGGGACAACAGCTTAAAACTACTGATAGACATAGGGTTAACAACAGAGGCAAAAAGACATACAGAATAAAAGCAGGACTAACAGCTCCACATGTCAGCTGCTATAAATCATTTTCTACCTGTTTCTGTCACATTCTTTTTGACTTAAAAAAAAAAAAAACCTCCACCTTTGTTTCCACTTAGGGATATTTTTTTTTTCCCAAACCCATCACATTCATGAACAAGTCAGTCAAGCCTTCACAGAATCACAGAATCACAGAATCACAGAATCACAGAATCACAGAATCACAGAATGTCTAGGTTAGAAGAGACCTTCAAGATCATCCACTAGTCCAACCCGTGCCCTAACACCTCAACTAGATCATGGCACCAAGTGCCACATCCAGTCTTTTCTTAACCACATCCAGGGATGGTGACTCCACCACCTCCCTGGGCAGACCATTCCAGTACGTTATCACTCTTTCCATGAAAAACTTTTTCCTAATATCCAACCTATATTTCCCTTGGCGCAGCTTGAGACTGTGTCCTCTCGTTCTGTTGGTTGCTGCCTGGAGAAAAAGACCAACCCCACCTGACTACAGCCACCCTTCAGGAAGTTGTAGAGAGTGATAAGGTCACCTCTGAGTCTCCTTTTCTCCAGGCTAAACAACCCCAGCTCCCTCAGCTGTTCCTCACAGGGCTTGTGTTCCAAGCCCCTCACAAGCCTTGTTGCCCTCCTCTGGAGGCACTCAAGCATCTCAACGTCCTTCCCAAACTGAGGGGCCCAGAACTGGACACAGCACTCAAGGTGCAGCCTCACCAGTGCCGAGTACAGGGGAAGAATGACCTCACTGCTCCTGCTGGCCACACTATTCCTGATACAGG
>VZSE01009350.1:0-18554 GCA_013398275.1 Promerops cafer | reverse complement strand
TGAGCATGCTGGAAGAGAGGGGTTAGGGATGCAGGAGCAGGAGGGTCAGGGGTTTGAGGCTCACCTGGTTGTCTGCACAGGAGAAGGAGCCGAAGGTGTCAGGAGAAGTGTGTGAGGGAGAGAGGCTCTGGTCTGGCTTTTATGCTGGTCCTGGATGGGTGGGACAGCTTTGGCCCCTGACCCTGGGGCATTTTGCAGGCAGCAGCTCTTTGTTGGCCCAGCCTGGTGAGTCATGAAGTGGGGAATGTTTTCCTTCCCACATTTCTGCAATTCCACGTCCAATTCTTGAGTCTGTGTCAATCTGACCTTGGCGGCAGCTTTTAAATGCAAGTATTAAAGACCAAAGTTTGGTGATGCTGTTGTTTTTCAGGGAGGGCTGGCAACATGACCAAAGCTTTGGACACTTGACGTGTCATCCGTGATGTCACTCCACAACACTGGTGTGCTGTGGTTTGTGTCTGAGTTATGAAGACGGGCTCGACTCCCTCCCAGCTCTCTTAGGATGGTCTGGGATTTGCCGGTGTACTTGGGATGACAGATCTGGACCTTTCATCATGTTCCCTCCCTCCTCACCCTGGATCCATGTCTCCAGGCCTGTCTCTATGCCTTTCCTTTCGCTTTGGACATGGGAAAGTGATCCCTGTGATTTAGGATGGCCTCCCATGTTCGCCAAAGTCTTGTGTTGGTTCATCCATAGCGCTCATCTTGCCTAGGCCCAGGAAGGTCCCCCTGTGGGGTCGCAGAGCTGGGCTCTTCCACGAGGGAAGGAAAACTGGTGAAGGATAAGGAGAAGAAGACAAATGAGGAGCAGGGGAAGGAACTGGGGATGTTCAATTTTCAGAAAAAGATGGTTGACCTTGTTGCCCTCTGGAGGTACCTGAATGGAAATCATTTGACATTAGTCTTGTCACCCTTTTACCCAGCCATAGGAGAAGAGGGAATGGAGTCAAGTTGACCCAGGGGCGGTTGAGTTTGGAATTAGGGAAAATTACTTCACAAGAAGAGTTTTCAAGCCCTGTCAATGACTGCCCAAGTCAGTGGTGCAGTCAGCATGCCAGGGGGGATTTAGATGTCATAGAGCTGTGTCATTTGGCAACAGGCCTAGTAGTGGCTTTGACAATGCTGTGGGGAAGGGTTGGACTCGATATTTTACATTTGGTCTTCAACAAATAAAATTTTTTAATTTCAAGGTGGCCTTGGCATTGCTTGGTTTACATCTGGACTATATGTCCAAGGTGTTTTCCAGCTGAACTGACTCCAGGAGTGTTGGTGGCAGCCGTGCAAGGGAGCAGAGGCCAAAGTGGAGTGGCAGCAGGGTAGAAGAGAGCCAGGGCCTTTGGTATCTTTAGTTCCATCAGGTGAAAAGGGGTGAAGCCACTTCTTATGAAGGATTTCCCTTGAGGAAATGGTGTTTGAGCTGTGTGTCTGCTCTGTGCCAGTGACTCAGCCTGGGCACGAGGAGAGAGCTGTGGCTGCTGTTGGACACCACCCTTCTGTGAAGCCTTTGATGCTCCCCGCCATTCCATGTGCCCAGAGTGTCTGTGTTTCCTAAGAAAGCAGTGAGTGGCCTGAGAGAGGCTGAGGGGCTGGGCTCAGAGGTTGTCAATCAGTGGCCCAAAGTCCCGATGGAGTAGTCTCAAGGGAAGTAGGTCAAGAATTGTATCCATTAGGCCAACTCTGTTCAAACTCCTCAGCAAAGATGTGGGCAGTGGCACTGTTGTCCCCTCAGCCAGCTGGCAGGTGATGGAGTGGCTGAGGCACCACTTGGTTGTGCCACCAGTCAGAGGGAGCTGGAGACTGCGGGTTAAAGGCACTTCCTGAAGTTCAGGAGGGGAAAATGTGAAGTCTGCATCTGGGCAGGAATGGCAATGGGCCCCAGGTCACGCTGTAGGCTGAGAGGCTGGGTAGCAGCTTTGCTGAGCAGGACCCTGTGGTGCTGGTGGAGGACAAATGGAGCACAAGGTCTCAATCAACCCTTACTTAAAAAGGTGTCACCAGTGTTCAAGATAGATTTCAGAAAATTCTTGGAAGAAGTCCTTAGACTTAGTGAAGCAAGTCCAGTTCAGGGCCAGAAAGATTCTAAAGGGGCTGGAGGATCTTTCTTAGAGGAGAGGCTGAGAAAGCTGGGACTCTCAGGAGACAAGATGGACGGGGTTTTTATCAGTGGGTGCAAATTCCTGCTGGCAGGGAATGAAGTGAAGGAGCCTGGCTGTTCACAGCAGTGCACATGTCCAGGACAGGAGCGCAAGGGCAAACAAAAACAGATGGAATTCCTTGGGCAAAGAAGGGAGGAATTCTTCAGCGTAAGGGTGGTCACAGAGGGGAAGAGGTGGTGGAGGCTCTGTGCTGGGTGATCCAAATCAGAACTGTCCATGGTTCTGGAAATCCTGCTCTTGCTGACTCTGCTTGAGCAGAGGAGTTGAAGCACTTGCACTGCAGAGTTTGTGCCTAAGTGGATGTGATACAGTTCCCCTCTTTACTGGAAGGGCTTGAGATTCCTGCTGGGAAGAGATTTTGTCAAGTGTGTGCTGGCATGGAATGATTTAACCAGAACCAATGGTGAGCTGGAGCACATTGATGTGTCAAAGCCTTTGGTATTGCAGGTGATGTGTTTTTGTCATGTTCTGGAAGGCCCCCTCAACCAATTTTCCCGTGCCAGTCTTGGTTGTTACTAGTAGGGACATATTTGCTAAGAGATGTGTTGTGCCGTTTTCCATCTACTCCAATGGCCTTTCATTTCTGGCACTGTGCTGCATAAGGATGTGAGAAAGAATAAAAAAAAAAAAAGAGGAGGCGTGTATGGCTTTGATGAAACAGAACTTTATTGAGGCAAAAGAATGATGAGGGAAGAGGAAGAAGTTGAAAAGAGCTGGTCTGATGTGCAAGTCTGGCTACCACCAGCCAAGGTGCTTTGATTGCAGGAGCTCTTGCCACAGCACCAACCTGGTGATGTCAGGAGTGGTGCCGAGGGTGCTTAGCAGATGTAGCCGCCCCTTCTGCCATAGCAGCCCAGACCTCCCAGCCCATAGCCAAGGCCAAAGCCAAATCCACCAGAGATGGGCTGTCCCTGGGCATTGAGTTCACTCCCCACAGCAGCTGAGGACGTGGATCCGACAGCGGTGTTCTGGGGGAAGGAGGTCATGATGGGTCCTGGCAGGGTGATCAGCACGGGGGAAGGGTTGATGACGACGCTGGAGTTCTGGCATTGCAGGGCACAGGGCTCATTGCAGCTGTTGGCCAGCGGGGTGGGTCCGCAGGGTTGGCAGAGGTTGTTGCAGGCCATGGGTGTGGTGTGGAGGGTCCCTGGAAGAGACGGGGTGAGTCAGCGCAGGGGCATGGGGTGCGAGGGTTGGGGATGCAGGAGGGTGAGGGAGTGTGGAGGCTGTTGTGGGGCTGTGGGGAGGCGTGAGGGCTGCCGAGGTTTGGGCTGAGTGTGCTGGAAGAGAGGGGTCATGGGTGCAGGACAGGACGGTCAGGGTAGTGAGGCTCACCTTGGCTGTCTGGAGGAGCAGGAGGTGAAGGAGTCAGGAGAAGTGTGTGTGGGAGAGAGGCACTGGACTGGCTTTTATGCTGGTCCTGGATGGGCGGGACAGCCTTGTCCCATGACTTTGGGGCATTCTGGAGACTGCAGTCCTTGGCTCGCCGAGCCTGGCATGTCCTGATGTGGGGAGTATTTTCCTTTCCACAACTCACCATTGTCATGTCCTACTTTTGAGTCCCTTTCCCTCTGTCCTTGGCAGCATCTTTAATGTGTGAGTTTCAAAGACCAAAGTTTGGTGATGATGAAGTTTTTCAGGAAAGGCTGAAGTCATGACCAAAGCTTTGGACTGTGGGGTGTCATCAGTGAGGTCACCCTGTGTGCTGTTTTGTTGGTGTCTTGTGAAGAGGTGCCTCATTCCCCCCACAGCCCTGTCAGGCTGGTGTGGGCTTTGCAGTTCTTTTGAGGGTGAGGCGTGTCCCCTTCCATTACATTCTTTCCCTCCCTACCATGTTCCCAACTTTCTAAACCTGTCTATATGCTAGGTTTTATCCACTGGAAATGGGCAGGCTATTCCATTTAGGTGTTTAGGGATGCCTCCGCTGCTATCCAAAGTCTTGTGTTGGTTCATCATAGCTGGTGAAAGATAAGGAGAACAAGACATGTGAGAAGCAGCTGAAGGAACTGGAGATGTTCAATTTTCAGAAAAAGAGAGTAACCTTGTTACTCTCTAGAGGCCCCTGAATGGAAATCATAACATCAGTTTTGCCTGGAGCAGCTGTGCAAGTCATGGGAAGGTGGGGAGTGTTTTCCTTCCAGCAACTGTACAACTCCATGTCTTGCCCTTGAGTCCGTGTCCATCTGACCTTGGCAGCAGCTTTGAAGGGAGAGTTGGTATTTGGGAAGATTTGCTTGGAAGATGTGTGTCAGGGAAACCAGAATATCCAACAAAACCTAGGAATAAAATGGGTGTCATGGGTGAGGTCATTTTGTGGCACCTCTGTGGTTTAGTTCGTGGGTGTGTTGTGAAGAGGGGCCCTCTTCATCCTGCCAGGCTGCTCTGGGCTTTGCAGATGTGCTGGGCATTAGGACCCGTCCCTTCCAGTGCATTTACTCCCTCTAACTTTGCTAATGGCTTTCCAGGGACCTTGTTCCTGCAGACAAGGATGGGACAATTTTTTTATTCTCTAAAGCACTGCCAAGAGCAGGTCAGACAAAAAGATAGTGAGGAGAAGTTAGATTAATTTTGGGGTACAAAATCCTGTTTGTGACCTCTTTGTAACCTACAGACAAGAACAGCTAACTGCGGATTATGAGAGAGGCATGACTTGTGTAAACCACCACCTTTTACCAAGGTTTTTACTGTGTCTCCTACGGCATCATCCCAGACTATCCCAGAATGGACAGGTTGTGTAAATGGTCAGTGAAGTGGACTGCTAGATTTATATCATATGTAATGTTCTGGGCAAGATTCGAAGTCCAGGTGAAGTTAAGTCTCAAGAGAAGTAGGTCAAGCGCTGTATCCATGGAGCCAACACTGGTCAACATCCTCAACATTTAGGTGGGTTGGTGTGAGCACTTGTGGGCTCCCCAGCAGAAGAGCCCCATGGACTTATTGAAACAAAACCAGTACAAGGCCTCCAAGATAATATAAGGGCTCTTTCACAGAGGATTGAGATACCTGGGACTCCCAGGAGACAAGGATGGACAGGGGAGTGTCATCAGTGTGTGCAAATCCCTGATGGCAGGGAATGAAGTTGAGGGAGCCTGGCTGATCTCAGCAGTGCAACTGTGAAGGAAAAGAGAGCAAGGGCAGAAGAGAAAACAGCTTGAATTTCCTGGGCAAAGAAAGAACTTTTCATTGTGAGGGTAGTCAGAGAGGGGCAGAGGTGGTGGAGTCACTGTCAGTGGCGAGCCAAACCTGAACTGTCCATGGTTCTGGAAATCCTGCTCCTGCTAGAGCAGGAGGGCTTCCCAGGGTTCCTGCCCAAGTGGATGATGATGTTTTTCTGTTTGTGGTGAGGGTGAAAGTCCTGCTGGGAAGTGAGTTTGTCAAGTATGTGCTGCTATGGAGTGGCTTTGCCAGAGCCATGCACAGGAGAGGATTGATGTGTCAAAGCCTTTGGTGTTCTCAGGTGGGCTTGTCACATGGTCTGGAAGGTCATTCCCCACCTCCCTCACATCTCTTGCCAGTCTTGATTGGTACTGGTGACATCTCTGCTAAGAAAGATACTTTGCCCCTTTTCCATCTACCCCAATGGCCTGTTCATTCCTGGCACTATGCTGAGTAAGGATGTGAGACCACTGGAATTCAAAAAGAAAAGGAGGCATCACCTTTTGATGCAATAGAACTTTATTGAGGCAATAAAAAGGAAAAGAAAGGAGAAAGAAATTGAAGGGAGCAGGTTGGCAGTGCAAGTAGGGCAACCACCAGCCAAGGTGCTTTGCTTGCAGGAGCTGTTGCCAGAACCAAGCTGGTTGTGTCAAGACTGGTGCCGAGGGCCCTTAGCAGGTGTAGCCACCCCTTCTGCCATAGCAGCCAAGACCTCCCAGGCCGTAGCCAAGGCCAAAGCCACCAAATCCACCAGAGATGGGCTGTCCCTGGGCATTGAGTTCACTCCCCACAGCAGCCGAGGAGGTGGATCCGACGGCGGTGTTCTGGGGGAAGGAGGTCATGATGGGTCCTGGCAGGGTCACCAGCACGGGGGAAGGGTTGATGATGACACGGGAATCCTGGCATTGCAGAGCACAGGGCTCGTTGCAGCTGTTGGCCAGCGGGGTGGGTCCGCAGGGTTGGCAGAGGTTGTTGCAGGCCATGGCTGTGGTGTGGAGGGTCCCTGGAAGAGAGAGGAGAGAGACAGGTCAGGGGTCAGGGGTGCGAGGGGTGGTGATGCAGGAGGGTGAGGGAGTGTAGAGGCTGTTGTGGGGCTGTGGGGAGGTGTGAGGGCTCCTGAGGCTGGGGCTGAGTGTGCTGGCAGAGAGGGGCCGGGGGGGAGGAAGGCAGGAGCAGGGGCTTGAGGCTCACCTGGTTGTCAGCACTGCAGGAGAAGGAGTCAGGAGAAGTGTGTGAGGGAGTGAGGTGCTGGGCTGGCTTTTATGCTGGTCTTGGATGGGTGGGACAGCCTTGTCTCATGACTTTTTGGCATTTTTTAGGCAGCCGCTCTTGCCTGGCCCAGCCTGGTGAGTCATGAGGTGGGGAGCGTTTCCGTTCCCACAACTCTGCAGTGTCATGTCCTGCTCTTGAGTCCGTGTTCATCTGACCTTGTCGGCAGCTTTAAAGTGACAGTTTTTATTTTGGGAGGATTTGCATTTAAGATGTGTGTCCGAGAATGTAGAATAGAAAACATTAGCTTAGAAGTGTCATCAGAGTCCCCACCCTATTGCTCTTGTGTGTTTTGGTTTGTGGGTGAGTTGTGCAAAGGGGCCCCATTTCATTACAGCCCTGTCAGGATGGCCCGGTCTTTGCAGCTGTGCCATGTGTGATGAGCTGACACTTCCACCATGGTCATTCTTCCCCACATCATCACCAGGTCACCAGACCTGTCTTTTGGACTTGTCTTTCTCATTGGTTCTGCTACTGCTTTGACACCCTGGTGTTACGATGGTACTTCTGTGGTGTGACACATCTTAGGAACAGCTGCTGAGGGATCTGGAAAACAAGATTTTGAGTAGTGGTTTTATGAACTGCAGATTTTTAGATGCAGACAAGGCAGCCAAAGGAGAGATAATCTCCCTTTCTGCAGCTGTGTGAAGAATTTTTTTGCAAGATTATTGTTGCTCTCTTCTCCCTTTTAGCAAGTGATAGGACAAGTGGAAATGGACTCAATTTACTAAACCTTGAGTTGACATGGTCATGGGCAACCTTGTTGAGCTGTCCTTCTTTGAGCAGGTTGGGTTGACCTCCATGATCTCCTACACAAAGAGAGAGTGATGGGACAAGGGGAAATGTCTTCCCACTGCTACAGGGTACAGATGGGATACTGGGAAGAAATTCTTTCCTATGTGGGTGATGAGGCCCTGGCACGGGTTGCCCAGAGAAGTTGTGACTGCTCCAACCCTGGTAATGATCAAGGCCAGGTTGGCCAGGGCTTCGAGCAACCTGGCATAGTGGAAAGTGTCTTTGTCCATGGCAGGGGGGTGGAATGAGAGAATCTTCAAGGTCCTTTCCAAGCAAAACCATTCTACAATGAGTCTTTGGTCACCTCCGAGAGGTTCCTTCAGCACAAATGATTCCCTTCGCTGTGATTCTACTTCGTGGGATGGGCACAGTGTCCTGCTGAGGGAGAAAGCTCCTAGTCAGGGAGCAAAATTCAATCCCTCATAATCCAGTGAGGATGGTCAGTGACAGACTTGTGTGTGCCACTGAATGCATCTGCCTGAGGGCTCTGAGGGGGCTGGTGAAAGTGCTCGCAAGACACTTGCTATCTTTTGCCAGCAGTCCTGGCTAACTGGGGAGGTCCCAGTAGATGGAGGCTTGAAAATGGGATTCTTCCCTAGAAGAAAGGCCAGGAGAAGGGTTTGGGCAACTCCAAGCCTGTCAGCCTGAGCCTGGTGCTGCAGAAGCTGCTGGAGCAGATCATCTTGAGAGTATTTAATGCCTCCTGCAGGACCACCAGGTCATCAGGCCCAGCCAGCCTGGGTTTAGCAAAGTCAGGTCCTGCTTGATGAGCCTCATCACCCGAGGTGTCAATGTGACTTCCTTAGTAAATGAGGAAAAGGCTGTGGATGATTTTCACTTGGAATTTAGTAAAGACTTCAATCTCCAGGCTTGGGAAGGAGTGACTAGAAAGCTGCCTGTGGGAAAAGGATCTGGGAGTGCTCGTTGACAGTAGCTGAACATGATCCAATGTGTTCCCAGGTGGCCACGAAAACCAGTGGCATCCTGGCTTCTATTACCTATAGTGGGGCCAGCAGGACCACCACAGTGACTGTCCCACTCTACTGGGTACTGGTGAGGCCACACCCTGAATCTGAGTTCAGTTTTAGGCTCCTCACAGCAAGAAAGACATTGAGGTGCTTGAGGATGTCCAAAGAAGAATAAGGATGTTGGTGAAGAATCTACAGAACCATTTTTGTGAGGAGCACTTGAGGGAAGGGTGGTTGCTTCATCTGGGGACCAGGTTAGCTTGAACTAATGGATTTCCCCAGGTTCCTTGTGCACTCCTGGATGCCAATACTGGGATGTTCAGAGAGTCCCAGTGGTGAAGAGTTGGACAAATGGGTGCTGCCATCGGGAGGTTGTGTTGGGGATATGGGCATAAGTGCATTGGTGTGTCCAAGGCTTTGGGAAAAGGAAGGGCTTGTGCTGCATTCTGGAAGCCCAGTGGATGGTTCTGCTGTTGATACACATTCCAGGAGAGGTCTTGTGGCCCCTTTTCCACACCCACTGATGGGCTGTTGACCTTTGACTTTGTGCTAGGTGAAGTTGCAAGACCCCTGGTTGAACAAAGGAGCAGGAGATGTTTGAGGCTATATTACAGGAAAACTTTATTGAGGCAAAAGAATTACAAGGCTGGAGAAAGAAGTGGGAAGGGCGGTGGTATGAGGTGCAATAAGGGTGACGATCAGCTGAAGTGCTTTGCTTGCAGGAGCTGTTGCCACAGCACTAAGCTGGTGGTTGATGTCAGGAGTGGTGCTGAGGGTCCTTAGCAGGTGTAGCCACCCCTTCTGCCATAGCAGCCCAGGCCTCCCAGCCCATAGCCATAACCCAGGCCATAGCCAAGGCCATAGCCAAAGCCACCAAATCCACCAGAGATGGGCTGTCCCTGCACACTCAGTTCAGTGCCCACGGCAGCTGAGGAGGTGGATCCGACGGCAGTGTTCTGGGGGAAGGAGGTCATGATGGGTCCTGGCAGGGTCACCAGCACAGGGGAAGGGTTGATGACAACGCTGGAGTTCTGGCATTGCAGGGCACAGGGCTCGTTGCAGCTGTTGGCCAGCGGGGTGGGTCCGCAGGGTCGGTAGAGGGTGTTGCAGGCCATGGGTGTGGTGTGGAGGGTCCCTGGAAGAGAGGGGTGTGAGGCAGGGCAGGGCTGTGGGGTTGTGAGGGGTGGTGATGCAGGAGGATGAGGGAGTGTGGAGGCTGTTGTGGGGCTGTGGGAGGTGTGAGGGCTGCTGTGGCTGGGGCTGAGCATGCTGGAAGAGAGGGGTCGTGGGGCAGGAGGGTCAGGGGTTTGAGGCTCACCTGGTTGTCTGCAGGAGCAGGAGGAGAAGGTGTCAGGAGAAGTGTGTGAGGGAGAGAGGCTCTGGTCTGGCTTTTATGCTGGTTCTGGAGGGGCGGGACAGTCTTGTCCCATGGCCTTGGGGCATTTTGGAGGCATCAGCTCTTGGCTGGCCCAGCCTGATGAGTCATGAAATGGGGAGTGTTTTCCTTCACGCAATTCTGCAATTCCATGTCCTGCTCTTGATGCTTTGTCCATCTGACCTTTGCAGCAGCTTTAGAGTGAGAGTTGGTATTTGGGAGGATTTGATTGTCCAACGTGTGTCAGGGAGGGCTGAAAAAACCACCAGAACCCAGGAGATGTGTGATGTCATCAGCGAGGTCATTTTGTGGCATTCGTGTGCTGTGGTTTGTGGGTGCCTTGTGAAGACTGGGCTCATCCCTTTGTGTCTTGAATGAGATCAAGAGAGAGAAACTTGAAAACCAGGTACTGGTCAGGATGGATTTGTTTCATTTTTATGTTCCATTTGTATTTCAGAAAATTGCATGACAATGAACTCTTTAATTTTAACTGTATTTCTTAACATCATTAAGAAATTAAAAGAAAAATGCCAACCATCAGTGTCTGATCTTTTTTTTATCATGTCTGGTCTGTGACTTCAATTCTGTTATTCTGCATCCAGGCTGTAAGGTTTCATATCTTATATCCCTTAAGTCTTAATACTGTGTTCCTGTTAGCAAAAACCAATAATTACTACCTGATGGTCAGTGTGTTCCTCTTTCCTTCTTTGTCATGGTATGGGCATTTCTTCATGAAATTCTATGATTCCATGTCATTCTTTTGAGGCCTTGTCCATTTAACCTTGACAGCAGCTTTTAAGCACAAGCTGGTATTTGAGAGGGTTTGCATGGAAGATTGGTGTTAGGCTGGGCCCAATAAACAGGCAAAATTTAGGAGACATGTGGTGTCATCAGTGAGATGACCCCATGACACTCCTGTGCTGTCATTTGTGGGTGTGCTGTGATGAGAAGCCCTGTTCCCTCCCAGCTCTGTCAGGCTGTTCTGAGATTTGCAGATGTGCTGAAGGTGTTGCCTGTTCCCTCACATTCCATTGCTCCCCACCTTGATCCCACCTGGCTAAGCCTGACACTAGACCTGACTTTTCCTGTTCACTCTACTCTGTGGATATCTTGGTGCCCCTCTTGCTTTTAAGCTTTTGATATCCAGGGTGAATTAGGTCTCAACTTGGGCTGAGTGCAAAAGGCTGAGGCTACTTGTGGTTGTCAGAAAGAGGATTTTGAGGTCACCTAGGGTGGTTGCAGGCAAGCATTTCATGATCCTTGACAACCAGGCAAGTCCTGGTTGTGTCAGTGCCCAGCATGGATACCTGAGAAAGGTCTGAAGGGCTAGACCTGGGGTCTTGTGGTCAGTGTCCCATAGTCCAGATGGCAGCAAGCCCCCAGTGCTGTAGCCCAGGAGCTGGATCCATTGGGGCAACACTGAAAATCTGGTGCTGAAGCTCAGCAAGGGCATCTGTCAAGTGCTGTTTGTTGGGAGGAGTCATCCCAGGTTGGAAGGAATGTATGAATATCAAATGTAAGAATTGTTTTCTTCTGAGAAATGGCCGTGGTATTTCTGGGTGAGAAAAAGGGGAGCAAGAGGTGTCCCTATACCATTGTGGGGAAAAGGGACCCCAGGTCTTCAGGTCAGGACTGGGAAAAGTGTTGTGATGAGGCAGGAAGAAGTGACTCTTGATGTCTCCTGAGCAGTGGTGAGGTCCCATTTGAGTTGTTCTGAGCAGTTCTGGGCTTCCCACATGTAAATGAAGTAGATTTAGTGAATTGACACCAGTTCAGGGCCAAAAATATTCAAAAGGGCCTGGGGGATCTTTGCCAGAGGAGAGGCTGTGAGAGCTGGGACTCCCAGGGGCAAGGCTGGACAGGGAGGTGTTGTCAGTGTGTGCAAATTCCTGATTGCAGAGAATGAAGTCGAAGGAGCCTGGCTGTTCTCAGCAGTGCACACGTGCAGGACAAGTGGGCAAGGGCACAAGTGAAAACAGATGGAATTCCCTGGGCAAGGCAGACAAGCCTTTTTTGGTACGAGGTTCATCCCAGAGTAAAAAAGATGATGTAGTATCTGTCCTGTGAGAGCCAACACTGAACTGTCCAAGGTCCTGGAAATCCAACTCTTCATGACTATGCTCGAGCAGAAGGGAATGAAGCAATTACACTCCATAGTTCCTGCCTAATTGGATGATGTTGTTCCTATTTTTGGGGGGAGGGTTAGGGAGTCTTACTGGGAATAGAGTTTTTCAAGGGTGTACTGGCACAGAGAGACCTGGAGAGAGCCATGAGCAAGAGAGATTTATTGTGTCAAAGCCTTTGGTCAATCAGGTGACAGGCTTGTGTTTCTCCTCAATCTGTGCTTCCCATACCGGTCTTGATTGCTACTGGTGGTGATGTATTTTCTAAGAAAGGTGTTGAGACCTTTTTCCATTGACTCCAATGGTCTCTTTATTCCCAGCACTGTGTTGGGTAAGGAGGTGAGACCACTGGAATTCAGAAAGATGAGTAGACATGTCAAGCTTTGATGCAGGAAGTCTTTACTAAGGCAAAAAAAATTAAGAGACAGGGAAAAGTATTTGAAAGAATATGGTCTGAGGTAGAAGTAGGGTGACCATCAGCTGAGGTGTTTTGCTTGCAGGAGCTGTTGCCAGAACCCCGAACTGGTGGTGCCAGGAGTGATGCTGAGGTCCTTAGCAGGTGTAGCCGCCCCTTCTGCCATAGCAGCCCAGGCCTCCCAGCCCATAGCCATAGCCCAGCCCATAGCCAAGGCCATAGCCAAAGCCACCAAATCCACCAGAGATGGGCTGTCCCTGCACACTCAGTTCAGTGCCCACAGCAGCCGAGGAGGTGGATCCGACGGCGGTGTTCTGGGGGAAGGAGGTCAGGATGGGTCCTGGCAGGGTCACCAGCACAGGGGAAGGGTTGATGATGACACGAGAATCCTGGCATTGCAGGGCACAGGGCTCGTTGCAGCTGTTGGCCAGCGGGGTGGGTCCGCAGGGTCGGTAGAGGGTGTTGCAGGCCATGGGTGTGGTGTGGAGGTTCCCTGGAAGAGAGGGGGTGAGGCAGGGCAGGAGGGGTGTGGGGATTGTGAGGGGCAGTGATGCCAGAGGGTGAGGGAGTGTGGAGGCTGTTGTGGAGCTGTGGGAGGTGTGAGGGCTGCTGAGTCTGGGGCCGGGTATGCTGGAAGAGAGGGGCCAGAGGTGCAGGAGCAGGAGCATCAGGGGTTTGAGGCTCACCTGGTTGTCCGGAGTAGCAGGAGGAGAAGGTGTCTGGAGAAGTGTGTGAGGGAGAGAGGCTCTGGGCCGGCTTTTATGCCAGTCCTGGAGGGGCGGGACAACCTTGTCCCGTGGCCTTGGGGCATTTTGCAGGTAGCTGTTCTTGCCTGGCCCAGCCTCGTGAGTCATGAGGTGAGGAGTGTTTTTCTTCCCACAACTCTGCAATTCCATGTCCTGCTCTTGAGTCCGTGTCCATTTGACCTTGGCGGCAGCTTTCAATCGGGAGTTGGTATTTGGGTGTATTGCATTATTCCATGTGTGTAAGGGAGGACTGAATCAGCAGAGCCCTGGAGAACTACAATGTCATCAGTGAGGCCATTTTGTGGCACTCATGTGCTGTGGTTTGTGGGTGCCTTGTGAAGACTGGGCTCCTCTTCTGTACCACTGGATGTTCATCAGTCATTGTGTTGCATCCAGGAATGCTGAGGGAGCTGCTGATGTCCTGGGGAGGTCACTGCATTTTAGCTTGGAAAGGTCCCAGTGCCTGGAAGTGTTTCCTGATGGATGAAAGAGAGCTCATGGCCTTCTGTCTTGAATGGGATGAAGGCAGAGCATCTGGAAAAGGAGAGGCTGTTCAGGCTGAACTTGTTCCAATGTTATGGCCCTTTTGGAATTCTCAGCTGTACATGATAACGTACTCTGTCATTTAAATTGTATTCCTTGACCTCATTAAGAAACCCATTAAACAAACAAGGAACAGGTGCCCAGGCAAGTCTGTGACATCAATTGTCTTGTTCCACACAAAGGTAATATGGTTTCATAACTTGTATCATTTAAGGGTAACATTGTGTTCCTCTGAGCAAAACCCAATAATTACTAGCTCTAGTCAGCAACATCATCTTTTTTTCCCTGTCATGGTGCTGGTGTTCATTTTGGAATTCTGTGATTCCATGTCCTTTTCTTGAGTCTGTGTCCATCTGACCTTGCAGCAGCTTTTAAGTGCGATTATTAGAGGTTAAAGACTGGTGTTGATGGTGCACGTTAGGGTGGGGTGAAGATGTTACCAAAGCTTGGGAGAAGTAGGGTGTCATCACTGATGTCACCCTGTGATACTGGTGTGCTGTGGTTTTTGTGTGTGTTGTGAAGAGGGGTCCCATTCCCTCCCAGCCATGTCAGGCTGGTCTGGGCTTTGCAGGTGTTCTGGGACTGAGGCGCTGCTCCTTCCAGTGCATTCACTTCCTGCCTCCCTTCCTGCCTCCCTCCATCTCTCCTGCCCAGTCTACATGCCAGGCCTTTCTCTATGGAGATGGGAAAGCAATTCCTGAGATTTATGAAGGTCACCCAAGCTCCTCGAAGTCCAGTGCTGGTTGATCCATAGCAGTCATCTCAGCTGGGCCCAGCATGGTCACACTGTGGGGTCACAGTGCTGGGCTCTGACTGACACATGGAAAGGAAAACTGCTGAAGGATAAGGAGAACAAGACAGGTGAGGAGAAGTTGAAGGAACCAGGGATGTTAAATTTTCAGAAGAAGAGGATTGACCTTATTGCTCTCTGGAACTGGCTGAATGGAAATTTTTGAACACCAGTCTTGTGTCCCTTTAACCAGGACGTAAATATGAAGGAATGAACTTAAGTTTCCCTAGCAGAGTTTAGTTTCTTATTAGGGAAATTTAATTCATGAAAATGCAGGACAACCAACATACTGAAAGGGCTGGAGAATCTTTCATAGAGGAGAGGCTGGGAGAGCTGGGACTCCCAGGAGACAAGGATGGACATCAATGTACGAAAATCCCTGATGGCAGGGACTGACATCAAGGGAGTCCATTTATTCACAGTAGTGAAACCATGCAGGAAAAGAGGGCAAGGACACAAGTGAAAACAGATGGAATTCCACGGGCAAAGAAGGGAAGAACTTTTCAATGTGAGGGTGGACAGACAGCAGAAGAGGTGGGGGAGTCTCTGTCCTGGGAGAGCCAAACCTGAACTGTCCATGCTTCTGGAAATCCTGCACTTGTTAGTCTTTCTTGAGCAGAGGGGAATGAAGCACTTGCATCCCAGAGTTGCTGCCCAAGTGGATGATTTTGTGACTCTGCTGAGAGGGTTCAAGAGTTCTGCTGGGAAGAGAGTTTGTCAAGTGTGTGCTGGCATGGAGACACTCTAGCAGAGCTGTGCTCAGGAGACCATTAGTGTGTCAAAAGACTTTGCTGTAGCAGGTGATGAGCTTGTGCCGTGTTCTGGAAGGTCCTCCCAATCCCTTGCTTCCTGTGCTGATGCCTCAGGTTTTAGCTTGTATATTTTTCAGATTCTGTGCTGCTTTAGTGTGTAGTTCTGAGCTTCATATTGGGGGATAGTAGGCTCTCTTCATAGAGTGCGTAGACAAAACAATTCCTTCTCTAGCTGAGGACCAAGGACAAATCTCAGGCCCAAGAGCATAAACATTGACAGAATGAAGAGAGAAAAACAGGAAGGATGGGACTTCAGAATCTAAAGCTATAATTAGACAATTAACTTCAATATACTAATGGATCAGAACTTATAAAGGTGGGAGACCTCATGACCGGTCATCCATTTTTTTACCAATTTGGGGTCATCTTGGGTGTTGTCCTGCCTGGGCTCTAGTACTGCCCAAGGTGTATCCACTGAGGCCTTTTAATAAATACCTACTTTATTCTTTAACTCCATCTAGCCTCTGTTCTAGGTCAGCCTTATCAAGGCATCAGTGCCAGTCTTGGTTGTAAATGGTGAAGACATATTTGCTAAGAAATATGTCGTGCCCCTTTTCCATTCACCCCAATGCCCTGTCTGGCACTGTTTGAGGTGAGGATATGAGAGTTTTGGAATTTACAAAGATGAGGAGACATGTCAAGCTCTGATGCAGGAAAACTTTATTGAAGCAAAAGGCAGAAAAAAGAAGTTGAAGTGATCCAGTGTGAAGTACAAGGAAGACCATCAGCCGAGATGAGTTGCTTTCAGGAGCTCTTGCAAGAGCCCCAAGCGGGTGGTGCCGAAGGCCTTTAGCAGATGTAGCCACCCCTTCTGCCATAGCAGCCCAGCCCATAGCCATAGCCCAGGCCATAGCCAAGGCCATAGCCAAAGCCACCAGAGATGGGCTGTCCCTGGGCATTGAGTTCACTCCCCACAGCAGCCGAGGAGGTGGATCCAACAGCGGTGTTCTGGGGGAAGGAGGTCATGATGGGTCCTGGCAGGGTGACCAGCACAGGGGAAGGGTTGATGATGACACGGGAATCCTGGCATTGCAGGGCACAGGGCTCGTTGCAGCTGTTGGCCAGCGGGGTGGGTCCGCAGGGTTGGCAGAGGTTGTTGCAGGCCATGGGTGTGGTGTGGAGGGTTCCTGGAAGAGAGAGGGGAGAGACAGGGCAGGGCGATGGGGGTGCGAGGGGTGAGGGAGTGTGGAGGCTGTTGTGGGGCTGTGGGGAGGCGTGAGGGCTGCTGAGGTGGGGGCTCAGCGTGCTGGAAGAGAGGGGTCATGGGTGCAGGAGCAGGAGGGTCAGGGGTTTGAGGCTCACCTGGGTTTGGGAACCAGAGGAGAAGATGTCAGGAGAAGTGTGTGAGGGAGAGAGGCTCTGGGCCGATTTTTATGCTGGTCCTGGAGGGGCGGGCCAGCCTTGTCCCATGGCCTTGGGGCATTTTTTAAGCAGCTGGTTTTGCCTGGACCAGGCTGGCGAGTCATGAGGTGGGGAGTATTTTCCTTCCCACAACTCTGCAGTGTCAACTCTTGCTCAAAGGAGACCGTGTCCGTCTGACATTTGCGGCAACTTTAAAGTGAGACTTGGTATTTGGGAGCATTGGCGTGGAAGACGTGTGTCAGAGAAACCAGAATAAACAACAAAAGTCTAGAAAAACTATGAGTGTCATCAGTAAGGTCATTTTATGCTACTTTTGTTGTTTAGTTTGTGGGTGTGTTGTGAAGAGGGGCCTCATTCCATCGCTTCCATGTCAGGTTGGTCTGGGCTTTGCAGCTGTGCTGTGAATGAGCTGCCCTTTCCATCACTGTCATTCCTCCTTTAAATTGTGAGTATTTGAGACCAAAGGCTGGTGCTGATGGTGTGTGTCAAAGGGGACTGAAGACGTGAGCAATGTTTTGGAGGAGTGGAGTGTCATCAGTGAGGTCATTCCCTGGAAGTCATGGTTTTGGGTTTGTGGGTGTGTTGTGAAGAGGGGCCCAAACTATCACAGGTCGGTCAGGCTGGTCTGGGCTTTGCGTCTGTGCCAGATGTGAATGCCTGGACTCTTCTGTTCCACATGGGCAGTTGGAGGATTGCCCCCTCAGCGAGCTGGCAGATGATGGAGTGGCTGAGGCACCACTTGGTTGTGCCACCAGTCAGAGAGACCTGGAGACTGAGGGCAAAAGCAATCTCCTGCATTTCAAGAGCAGGAAATGAGAAGTTCTACATCTGGACAGGAATAGCACTTTGCCCTGACTCATGCTTTGGGCTGAGAGTCTGGAAAGCAGCTTTGCTGACCATGACCCTGTAGTGCTGGTGGAGAACAACGAGACCACAAGATAGCGATGAAACTTTAGTTGAAAAGGTGCCATTAGTGTCCAAGATAGATATCAGACAATTCTTGCCATGAAGTTGGGAGAGGTGGCGAACCCTCTCTTTAGAGCACTAACGGGGTCCCATGTGTGATTTGGGCAGTTCTTGGCTCCCCGGTGGAAGGTGCCCATGGACTTAGTGAAACAAAACCAGGTCATGGCCAACAAGATTCTTAAGGGGCTGGGAGATCTTTCACAGATGAGAGACTGAGAGAGCTGTGATTCCCAGGAGACAAGGATGGAGAGGGGCATGTCATTAGTGCATGCAAATCCCTGATGGTAGGGAATGAAGATGAGGGATCACAGCCATACTCAACAGTGCACATGTGAAGGATAATAGGGCAACAACACAAGGGAAAACAGATGTAATTCCCTGGGCAAGGAAGAGAAGACTTTTTCAGTGTGAAGGTGGTCACAGAATGGAAGAGGTGGAGAAGTCACTGTCCTGGGAGATCCAAAACTGGAACTGCCCATGGTCCTGGAATTCCTGCTCTTTTTGGTCTTACTTGAGCAGAAGGGAATGAAGCTCTTGCTCTCCAGAGTTCCTCCCAAAATGTATGATTTTGTGACTGTTTACTGGGAGGGTTTGAGAATCCAGCTGAGGAAGAGAGTTTGTCAAGTGTCTACTGGCATGTAGTGGCTTTTTCAGAGCCATGAGCAGGAGAGCATTGGTGTGTCAAAGCCTTTGGGGTAGCAGGTGAAGGGCTTGTGACACGTTCTGGAAGGTCAAGCTTCAACCCTGCTTCCGATGCAATTTTTGTGATTACTGGTGGGAAAATAGGTCCTAAGTACAGTGTTCCAACCCTTTTCCCCCTATGCCAATGGCCTATAAAGGCGTCAAATTGTGCTGGGCAAGGATGTGACACAATTTGAAATCAAAAAGAAGAGGAGACATCTCAGGCTTTGATGCAGGAAAACTTTATTGACGGAAAAGACTGAAGAGACAGGAGAAAAAGGTGGAAGGCATCTGGTGTGAGTTGCATCAGCCAAGGTGCTTTGCTTGCAGGAGCGGTTCCCAGAGCCCCAAGGTGGTGCACCAACAGTCCTCAACAGGTGTAGCCACCCCTTCTGCC
>VZSE01009348.1:2072-14966 GCA_013398275.1 Promerops cafer | reverse complement strand
ATTGGAGGACATGGAGGTGGGGGGTTTAAAGGTTGTGGGGGGCCACTGAGGGCTGCAGGGATGGATACTGATGGACAGGGGCAGTCGGGGCGTGGGGATCAGGGGTTATGTGGGGTTTGTAATGGGGTTGAGGGGCTTAGGAAGCATGTGGGGGCACGGCACGGGTATGGGGAGCACTGGAGAGGAGAATGGGAAGAGTGGGGGAAGACCAGAGGGGTGGGATGGGATGGGGAAATTTGGGGATTTGGGAGGTGGGAAAGGCTGGGCAGGGTCTGGGGTGGGGAGAGGGGCACGAGGTGTGACGAGGCTGTGGATGCTGGGATGCTGGAGAAGGATTTTGGGGAGCGCTGGAGGAGGTGCTGGACGGGCTCTGAGGAGGAAGAGCCACTCCTGGGACAGTGTTTCGGTGTCAGGAGGGGACAGAAAGGCTCTGGGAGCCACGGTGGCTGCGTGGCTGTTTGCAGGGAGCTCCTGCCCTGGAGCATCCTCCAGTTTTGGCTCTGGATTGTGGATTGTGGAGTGGCTCCTTTCGGTTCTGCCCCTGGGGCTGCCTCACCATCCCTGTGCAGCAGGGAAGGAGCAGATCCCAAATCCCTCTGGGTGTCCTGTGGGGCTTCCTGCGGGAGAAATCCCAGTCCTGCCCCTCTCCCTTTCCCTTTTTCACTGGCTCTGTGCTCGCCTTGTGTGAGAGCCGTTGTGCACTTCTCTGTTCCACCACGGTTTTTAGCCTGAAATCAAATAAAAACTTGTTCTTGCTCCTTTTTCCCCTCTCCAAGGATGTGCCCAGTGCTGGAGCAGTGCAGGAGGCTTTTCCAAATCCTATGCTGAGGGCTTTTTTTCTCCCCTCTAAAAATGTGAAGTTTTTTTCCCTCAAATTGGAGGTTTTCAGCCCTGCTGGGTTATAGTTTTTAAAGGCACTTAATTATATCTGAAATATGAAATAAGCAGTTGTTTTGTTTGAAATGCTGCTGCCCTGCAGGTCTTTGCTGCACAGGAATGTCACACATTTGGGTTCTGTACTCTGTGGTGAGTGTTGAGTGCCTTTTTTTTTTTTTTTTAAATCTCTTCTTTTTCACTTTTCTTTTCTGAGCAGCTCTCGAACATCCACAGCTGAGGGGTAAAAAGCTGCTTTTACTGAGGGGGAATAAATAATTTGTTCATTTGAGCCTTTTATTTTCCACGCTGGGAGGTTGAAACAACCCAACCTGGTGTGGGAATTCCCTGAATTTCATGGGGTGAAGGAACTGGGGATGGTATCCAAAGGGTCCTTTATGGAATCCTGAGGGGCTGTGGAGAGGTTTGGATGGAATTTCTCCATTCAAAGCTCCCCGTGGAAGGATTTGTTTAACCCCAGCAGAGCTTGCTCAGTTCACACTCCTTAATCTGCTCTGACGTCCAGCAGCAGCTGAGCTCATCCATGGATCCACAGGGCTTGGGGTGTGCTCAGCACAGGGAGCAGGAGCTCAGGGTTGGCCCAGGGCATTCCCTGGACAGCTGATGGTGATTTTTTAAAAGCCTCACAGAGTTCCGTGCTTGTATTTTCTAGGCAGAGCCTCAAACATCTCTTGCAAGCCCCCCAAACCTTGATTTAGAGGTAGTAAAATACATGCCTAAAACTGTCAGGATGGTTACACCGGCATGGATTTCCAAAATTTCAGGAAATAGAATTATTTTCAATGAAAAAAAAAAAAGTATTGAACTGAAAAGAATTCTGTTTACTGAAAGAACATTCCCCCAGAGCTCCACAGACAGGTAAATTCCAGCAGCAGACTTGCCTGGATGTGGGATTTGCACTTCTGGCATCTCCTTTTCCTGCCTGAAAATAGATCCATGTCCACAGGAGGAAAAACTGCTTCTGCTGAAGGTGGAGAGTGGTGATGAAATATTAATTCTCCCCACTGAGTCACCGGCCAGACCGGATTGGATCTCCTGCTTCCCAAAAGGATCAGGAGTTGTTCCAGCCCAGGAACAACTTGGTCTGGTTTCCCAGGAAAATGAGGCTTGGGAGACATTCCTGCTCCCTGCAGCCAAATCAGGCAGCAGGCAGAAATCTGAAAGTGAAATTCCTGTAAATTTCAGGGAAATGAGCCCCCTGGGAAAGGAGGTGGAATAAAAACCCCAGTTAGCAGTGAAGTGTGAGCTCAGTCTGGAGGAGAAAATCCACGTGTGGAGGTGACTTTGTTGCCCTGGTCCCATAAAATAATTCCTGGCGGGTGGCTGGAACGGCCTGGGAATCCTCTGGAGGATTTCAAGGAATGAAAAGGGGTGAAAACAACTGTGGAGCTGTAAAAGCAGAGCTGGGTGGTGTTTGCTGAGTTCAGAGTTCCCTGGATCTCGTTTCCCTTGGGTAAACAGGAGGAAAGTGAGGCAGAGGCCAGGCCGGGTGTTGCTGGGCTGAGTCACTGTCTGAGCCGGGATTAACTCCGGTGGCCCCTGGGGCTCCTGCTCCCAGCACTCCCTGAAACCTGGGAGACATTCCTGGCACTCAGCCCAGAGCTCCTCTGGCCCAAAAACCCTGGAGATTCTCCCTCTGTGCTGACAGAGCCATGGAAAGGTTTGGGCTGGAATTCCAGCCCCTTTCCAGGGGCAGGCACACCTTCCACTGGTGGCAGCGTGATGGTGGCATTCCAAATCAGCTTCCAGACTTCTGTCTTACTTGAGGATGAACCCTGAATCCATGGATGTCCCTGTGCCAGGAAGGTGGGACATCCCACCCACTGCTGGAGGAGAAATAAATCCCAGAGGAGCTGTGATTCCCTCTCCAGGGATGGATGATAAACTCCTTTCTGCTTCCAGGGGATGTTGGGAATTATTACTATGGCCAAGGACATCCCATGAAACCCCACAGGATCCGCATGACCCACAACCTCCTGCTCAACTATGGGCTCTACAGGAAGATGGAGATCTATGTAAGTGTGGGGCTGCTCATTATTAGATGCCATAATTTATGTTTCAGGCTTTAGTTGTGGAGCTTTTCTCTGAGAGAACCCCAATCAGTTGTGTTGATGTATTTCTGGTTTCTTCTCAGTGTTGAAGTGAGGGATTCTGTGCTTCAGAG
This sequence comes from Promerops cafer, assembly GCA_013398275.1. Taxonomy (NCBI): domain Eukaryota; kingdom Metazoa; phylum Chordata; class Aves; order Passeriformes; family Nectariniidae; genus Promerops; species Promerops cafer. Next base: position 11,908 of record VZSE01009348.1, on the reverse strand, counting down.
AGGCTTTGGAGACTGGAAAACCGATTTTTATCCTTGAAATTAAATTTATTTCCACGTCTGCATATGTAACACTCGCCAACAGTGCCATTCTTGCCTTTCACATTTAGTTTTTCTTATTTAACGCTGCTGCTTTGATACTTTTCACAGTTCCTGGGGGTAAATGTGAGACTGGAAATGGGAATTAGGCAGGGGTGAATTCCAGAGCAATCCTTGCTGTGTTGCTGTCCTTGCAGCGTCCTCACAAGGCCAATGCAGAGGAGATGACCAAGTACCACAGTGATGATTACATCAAATTCCTGAGGTCCATCCGCCCTGACAACATGTCTGAGTACAGCAAGCAGATGCAAAGATGTGAGTGATGCTGCAGCTGAAAATCTGGCACCTGGGAATCCCAGCCCAGCTCCAGAAGTTTGGGACAAACTTCTGTCAGTTGTCATTCTCCTGACTTTGCTTTTGAGTTTTCTGGTGAATGAAGCATTTTAAAAACAAATCCCTCTCTCAAGATAAAGGAGGGAAATCCTTTGACCTGGTTGTAGTTTGGGTTGTTCTTGTTGCCTAAATTCCCTTCCTGGCTTGGAGGTGACAGAACTGCTCCATTTCTGACCTGTGTGGATTTTGTGTTAATGCTCATCTTCAGCCAGAAGAGTTGGGACATTTAAAACCAGCAAATTAAAAAAACCCAACTCCTCAGCTCTACCCCAAATCTGGAGGATTTTCAGAGCAGTGGCAGCTTGGAAATGGGGCAGGTTTGAGATACTCATCAATACCTGATGATTTTGTAGGTTAATTGTGAGCTGGTGTCTTGTTCCAACCTCTCCAATCCATAGAAAGGCTCCTTAATGCTACAAAAAACCTGGATTTGGTGTCTCAACCACTCTGAGCTGATTTTTTTTGGCAAAGTAGATTTCTAACAAGTCCAGACAATGAGTGGAGAGAGCTCAAGCTTCATTTAAAACATCATTTTACTCTTGGAAACCCCTTGTGAGCTGAAGGGGACAGATATTTATGCACAAGGCTCATGATTAATGCACACTGAAAGCCTCCCCCCAGTCCATGATATTCTTTAATCCACCAAATGACATCCAGCAAAATGCATTTTTTACCCAAACTGACCTGTTTACCCCTGGAGCAGCCAGAGCTCATGAACACTCTGCTCTCTCTGGTGCTCAGTGTTTTCTGCATTGTGTTTTATTCCTGAAAAAGCCAAAATATGAAAATTAAACATGCAAAGGACAGAGCTTTTCTTCAACAAAACCTGCTGGAAAGGGAGTGAACAGTCTCTAATTCCATTTTTGCATGCCAGACTTGGGCAGAGTAAATGAAAGGGCCTGAAGTTTAATTTCTTGTAATAAGTAACTATTTTTAATAGTGGAATTAATTATAGTAAAAATTTATTGAGGCTAAAACTCCAGTTGTGCTGAGAACCCAAAACTGTGATTTGAAGTTAAAGGAGTGTGCAAAGTGTCAGCCACACATTTCTGTTTTATCATTTGATCACAGCATTTTGTTTAACACTTTTGGCCACTTTGCAAATCCAAATGGTGGTGTAAGATTTGGATTTTATTTCTGCTTTTATTTTCCATTCTCTTTCAGTTAATGTTGGGGAGGACTGCCCTGTGTTTGATGGGCTCTTTGAGTTCTGTCAGCTCTCTGCTGGAGGCTCTGTTGGTAAGATCACAAATCCTGTGTATTTTTTATTCTGTTTTATATTCTGTCTCTGTGAACCTATTGCTGGTTCAATAATTAAATCCAAATTTCTCCAAGCTTTGCCTGTTGAATCCCTTTCCCTTTATCCATCACGGATTTGGGTTACCTCCCTGAAGGTGTGAATGGCTCTGTAACATCACCAGTGACAGAGTTAAAACAAAACCACAACAGCACAGTTGAATAAAAAAAAAAAACAACAACCTGAGCTTTACATTCAAATAAAAGTTGTAAAAGCCTTGCTCTGGGCAGGCACAACCTTGAAAGGAAAGACCAGGGTGACTTTGCTGCTGGTTTTAAAAATCCACCAACTCTGGACACGAGGCAAAGCAGAAACTGAAAGGTTTGAGAGCTGGAACATTTAAATTTTTTTTTTTTTTTTGGTTTTCTCATAATTCACAGAAAAGCTTCTGGGGAAATGTTTGTGTGCACAGCCTGAGAGCTTTGTGGCTGCTGCTGCCACAATGACACCTCCAGTCTGTATTTCCTGTGCCAGCAGCACCCCAGCACTGACTGCAGCAGTTTTTGAAGCAGCTCTGTGCTCTCTCTGCTCCCAGGGCTGGAGAATTCCACAGAATTTACAATCTCTTTGAATCCTGGGAGATTCCAGAACGTGCAGAAAGTTGATGGAAGGGGCTGGGGGAGGAGAGCTTCCTTTGCCTGGGTGCATTTTCACTCAGTGACCTGGATATATCTCAGATAAAACCTTGATTGGTTCAGGGCTCTGAGAAATCCAGATTGCCTCCAGTGTGACCCCAGCTGGGTGCTGGGGACTGCTTTGTGGGGATTTTTCTGCCCTGAGGCAAAAGTGGGAAGGGATGAGAAGTATTTCCCATTTTCCCTTGGTTTGTGGGGACATCCAGAGTCAAACCCTTGGGCTGGAACTTTGTGGAGCCCCCAAAAACCCCGGGGAGGGGCTGGAGCTTCACCTTCATCTCTGTCTCAGGATTTTCACTTCTGCTTTAAACTCTCTGTGATTTCCTCCCCCAGCCAGTGCTGTGAAGCTGAACAAGCAGCAGACAGACATTGCAGTCAACTGGGCAGGAGGCCTCCACCACGCCAAAAAATCAGAAGCTTCTGGATTCTGCTACGTCAACGACATCGTCCTGGCCATCCTGGAGCTCCTCAAGTACGGGCAGCACCCCTGCCTTCTCTTCCTTGCTGCTTTCTCCTCAGTATTTTTATTTTATTCCTTATTTTTTTCCCAGCAGAGATGATTTTTTTTGGCCTCTGCTCCCCCCTCTCCCAAAAGGGATCTGTCCAGCAGGAGGCAGAGGATTTTTGGAGCTTTTTGGGTGTTACATTTTTTGCTGCTCTTCTTTGTCCCTCTCCTCTGCCACCCACCCATGGCTCTGTGACAGCTTCTGGCTCCAGGCAGACCTCACTGTGGGAGGCTTGGGCATCAAAATGTGCATAAAAATGTGCATAAAAATGCACTTTATTGGCTGAATCTGACCAAACTGAGCTGAATCTGATACAAACTCAGCAGCAAAAGTCACTTTATTTTCTGTTCCACTGCTCCCTGCAGCTCCTTCCCCTGTAAATCCTGGCCTGAATTCCATGCCCTCCTCCCAGTTTCCTCTGCTCTGGAGGCAGTTTTTCCTTGGAATAAATGCAATATTCTGATTTTTTTTCCAGGTACCACCAGCGGGTGCTGTACATTGACATCGACATCCACCACGGGGATGGGGTGGAGGAGGCTTTTTACACCACAGACCGGGTCATGACTGTGTCCTTCCACAAATATGGAGAATATTTCCCAGGAACTGGGGACCTGAGGGTGAGAGCCACCAAATTCCCATGAAATTTGGTTTTTCTCCAGCTTTCCTGGCTGTCCCTGCGTGACCCCCGTTCTCTCAGGGCAGAGGTGTGGATGAGAGGCTCCCTGATCATTTATTAAACCCAAATCTTTGCTCTCAGTCTCTCTGGTGGGGTTGTGCTCACAAAAACGACTCTGAAGGTGACATTTTGGTCACTTTGCAGACCCAGCTTGGTGGCACAAACTCCTGGCTGAAGGTTTCTGAGGGAGTGGATTTTTATTGGCATTTCCTGCAGTGACTCAAAGTGTCACCTGTGACTCATGACATTGCCAGAACTTCTGTTCTCAGGGGTTCTTTACTTATTTTCATGTGATTTTTACAGGAACTGTGGTTTTTTTGATCTAAATCCTCTCATCTTTCACTCGGGATTTGTATTTTTTCAGCCCTGCCAAGAGCTTGGTGCTGCACCATAAATGAAATAACTATTTTTAATAAAGCACTTGGGTGTGAGAGTGATAAAAGAAATGTTAAAATATCTATTATTTTAGAGTAGAATATTTTCTTTTTATTTTCAAGTAGAACTCAGTGACTGAACAGATTCAGTGACTGCTCTGGCCAGCCCAGACCGCTGCTGCGCATCTCTGCAGTAAATTGTTAAAATTTAACAATATTAATTGCTCTGGCTTAGTATTTGGATTATGCTGGAACCCAAGCTTCCTTTCCCAGTTTGGAGCAGGATTTGGATTTCTGGTGAGCTCTGGTCTCCTCTCTCACCCCTCAGGACATCGGGGCAGGCAAAGGGAAGTACTACGCTGTCAATTACCCGCTGCGGGACGGCATCGACGACGAGTCCTACGAAGCCATCTTCAAGCCTGTAAGTGGAGCCTCCTCTGCTGAGGGATCCTCTGTGGGCCATTCTTTGGGGGATTTTATTGAGTTTTTGTCCCTGGGGCCATTCTTTGGGGGATTTTATTGAGTTTTTTTTCTGTGACAAGACTCACCGAGGGCTCTGTTCGCCCCGAACAATCGGGGCCTGTGCGGGAGCTCCTCGGTGTGAGAGCCCCAGTGTTAGCAGGGCAGCTGTGGGAGCACCAGGGGTGGCTTCACGTGCCTGGCTGTCACTGTGCTGCTGTGACAGTGGCCTGTGGGCAGGGGGTGACAAGGCCTTTGTTGTTTAGGTGATCTCCAAGGTGATGGAGACGTTCCAGCCCAGCGCCGTTGTGCTGCAGTGCGGCTCCGATTCCCTGTCTGGGGACAGGCTGGGCTGCTTCAACCTCACCATCAAAGGTAGGGGCTGAACTGCCACGGGCACAGCAGGAGATTCCCTGGAAAAGTTGGGATTTATGCCACGAGTGTGAGCTTTTCTTTTTGCCCTGCAGGCCATGCCAAGTGCGTGGAGTTTGTGAAGAGCTTTAACCTGCCCATGCTGATGCTGGGAGGGGGCGGGTACACGATCCGCAACGTGGCCCGCTGCTGGACCTACGAGACTGCCGTGGCTCTGGACACTGAGATTCCCAATGGTAATTCCCCCCTGGAGCCCTGAAACAGGACTTGGCATCCCTGATATCCCACTGAGAGCTCAGGGAAATGGTGCTGCTGGCGTTCTGTTACCTCTGGATGCTCCCTTTTTGGATGCCCTGAGTGCTGTAGCTGCTCCTGCTGATAATTTGGTGTTAATTACCGTTAATTTCCCCCCAGAACTTCCATACAATGACTACTTTGAGTACTTTGGGCCAGACTTCAAGCTCCACATCAGCCCCTCCAACATGACCAACCAGAACACCAACGAGTACCTGGAGAAAATCAAGTGAGTGCTGGGGGAATGACCCTTCCACGGGGGCTGGTGGCCTCGGGTGGCCCCTGGTGACAAAGTGTCCTTCCCTGGCTGGCTCTAGGCAGAGGCTCTTTGAGAACCTGCGGATGCTCCCTCACGCTCCCGGGGTGCAGATGCAGCCAATTCCTGAGGATGCTGTCCAGGAAGACAGTGGGGATGAGGAGGAGGATGATCCTGAAAAGCGCATTTCCAGTAGGTGCTGGGAATTGAATTGTGCTGGGAAAAGCCCAGAGCTGAGCAGCATCCATGAGCTCTTCATGAGGAGGATGTAGGGTTCAGATCCAATTCTGACTCCAGGATTTAGCCCCCCTTGGTTTGTGGGGACATCCAGAGTCAAACCCTTGGGCTGGAACTTTGTGGAGCCCCCAAAAACCCCGGGGAGGGGCTGGAGCTTCACCTCAGGCTCTGTCCCAGGGTTCCCACTCTTGTTTTAACCTCTCTGATGTGAATGCATTCCCACCTCCCTGCTGGATTTCTGTAGGACAAAGCACTGCAGGATCTCTCCTGCCAGGTGATTTCCATAATGGGAAAAACTTTGGTTTTTAAGGGAGAATTCCAACAGTCACTGAGGGCTGGGACAGAATCCTTGGCAGAATCCTGGGTGTGATCCCAGCAGTGAAAAATGGAGTTTTCTATCCAGCTTGGCCCTTGGGATCTGGCAGACAGATTTGGCAGTGGGAGGCTGGTTCTAAACCTGCTGTCAGGTCTGGACATCCCACTGTGCCTAATCCAAGTTGTCCACGTGATCTTGGAGCAGTTGGGAAGGGATGAGTCCAAAGATGCAGCGGGTACCAAAAAAAGTGTTTTTATCGTGGCCTAATCCTGCTTTATGTGAGCTCCACTCAGACAATGAATGCTGGGAGCCTCCTGATTTTGAAAATCTGCTCAGCCAAGCTCTGTCCTCTCCCCTGTCAGTCCGAAATTCCAACAAGAGAATTTCCTGTGATGAGGAATTCTCCGACTCCGAGGACGAGGGGGAGGGAGGGCGCAAAAACGTCGCCAACTTCAAGAAAGCCAAACGTGTGAAAGCAGAGGAGGAGAAGGAGGAAGAGGAGAAGAAAGGTGAGCAGCAGAGCTGGCAGCCCCTGCAATTCTGCCTGGAATTCTCCTTTCCTCCTGCACTGCTCTGTGTCTTTAATTTTATTTTTTTCCCAGATGAGAAGGAAGAGGAAAAAGCGAAAGAGGAAAAAGCAGCAGCAGCAGCAGAACCCAAAGGGTGAGCCTGGCTCCTGCCCATGCCCAGGGGGGTTTGGGAGGGTTGAGGGGTTGATGTGACAATTGGAGTGGCACTTTGGGTGGGTTTGTCACAGGTTCCTCACTGGAAGAAGTTTGCAGGTGTTGAGAGGGCTGAAAAATCAAAACACTGCTCTTTCCTTCAGCAATATATTAAATTTTAGCTGAAAATGAACCAGATGGGCAGCGTTTTTAAGCCTTGTTGTTAGATCCAAACCCAAATTGTTGATTTAAGCCAAATCCTTCCTTTTTTTTGCTTCCCCAGGGTGAAGGAAGAGACAAAATCCACCTGAGTGGCTGCAGCTGGCCGGGCGTTGTCGTAGGTTTAGCCCCTGGGTTGCCTCCTCCCCACAGGATTTCTATTTTATATATGTTTTCTGTATATATTTCTATATAATTGTATAAATGACTGGAGAACTGTAAATTATTCCTTGCTGCACTCCACTGGGAGCAGGCAGGGGAGGATTCTGCTGAGCAGCCCAGGTTTGGTGACCAGGGAGTTTCACTCTTTGCCTTCCACTGCCCCTCCTTGGTGTGGCTCTAAAAAACACAAAAATCACTTCCTCCCCTTTGCTCTCTCTGAAATAACCTTGGAAAAGAATAATTCAAGTAGAAGTAGTGTCTGCATTTCAGGTTAGGTGGAAAGATGGCCATCAATTCTTGGTTTTCCTCCATTTTTTTGGTGTTGTTTTTAATGGCAGAGTTCCCAAATGAAGCCCGGGAGAGACTTTTGTGGTCTTCAGTTGGATTCCACCACGACAAAAAAACAAAAACCTGCGAGCTGGTGCCACTTCTCAGGGTCAAAATTGTGCAGTTCTTGAATAGAGTTGGCTCCTTCCTGCAGCAAACTTGGGGAAAGAGATGAAGCAGCTGAAAAGAAACCTGAAAAGTCCTTTTTTTTGTTGTTGTTTTTTTAAAGTGAATCAGCCCCAGAGCCAAGATCTGGAAAATGTAAAATTAAAATCACCCTTAGGGCGTGGTTCAGTTTTCCAAGATCTCCTGGATCCAGGGAGTGTGGCAGCATTTGATGCACCTCGAGGGAGGGATGGGATGGGATTTTTTACCTGGTTTTTTATGCCCCTCTCTGGGTGGGGAGAAAATTCCTCCCCTTTGGCTTCATTTTTCAGCTGAAACCCCAGAAATCCCCTCAAAGCCAGCCCAGAGCCTGGCTGACAGCTTTTCTTGATGTGTGTCCCTAAAAAAACCCAATTTTCCCCTTATTTTTAGGCGAATTTTTCCAGCTGAATTTCCCTGCCAAGGCCAGTAAATCCCAACCTTTTGATCCTGTTGCCTTCCTGAGGGAACAGCAGATGGGGCTCTGAGCGTTTTTACAGCTCCTCTCCCTCCTCCCACACATCCTCACCCCAGATCTCCTTTGTGACCTTTTGCCTCTCCTTTTGTACAAGCTGAGCTTTTTTTGGAGGGGGAAAAAAAAAAAAAAAACCAAACTTTTGAGGGGGAGAAATTCGAATTTTTTGTAATTTTTTTTTTTTTTTCAGGCAGTTCCCACTCGCTGCTCTCCTTTCTCAGGGGGATCCCTCTGGAATTCCAGAGGCTCTGCACCCTCCCACAGGAGCACTGCTGAGGGTTTCAACTCCAATAATGCTGCTAAAACTTCACACAGGTTCTTTTTCAAAGGGTTTATTTTTTTAACTCCTTGTTTTCTTCCCCCCCCTTTTTTTCCCCTCACCGTGGAGTTTTTTTAGTCTCTTTGGGGTCTGAGTGAGGTTCTCACTCTGATTTTCAGTGTTTTTATGTGAAGCAAGAGAGAGATCAGTGTGAACTTTGTGTCTGGGCAATGTGGGAGGGATGGAGGGGAGGGGAAAATCTATTGTGGTTTTTTAAAGATGCGTTTATTTTGAATTTTCAGAACCTTTGTAATAAAACTGCTCCATTTCTATGGTTGGTGTGAGTCTGGCCTGCTTTTTGCTCAATTCATTCATTTCCAGAGCTGTTCTTGGATCTAATGGGGATCCCAACAAAAAAAATTAGAGGTGGATTTAGGATTTGGGAAGAAAACTAAGGCATTAATTCCCTTCTTCTTTTGGGAATGTTGGTTTAATTCCATCCACCAAAACATTTCATTTCTTTATCCTACACCTGAAAAACTGCTTGAATCTCTTTTGTAAATGGTTATTTCCTTAGTAAATTATTTGGGTTTTGGGGTGTTTTTTTGCCTTTTTCCCAAGTGGTTTTACAAAACAGCCTTGAGATTCTCCCTCTGTCTGGAAAAAGGAACTCAAAACGTGATGGGTTTGGGGGATTTTTTTTGGAGTTTTAGTCCCAAATTCCAACTGGGCTCTCATCCCTGATCCTGGCTGGCTTTGTGGTTGGAGTGGAGCAGCTTGGGAATAACAAAGTGATGGGATGGGATGGACTTAATTCATCTTTGGGCTGAATTTAAGTGGTTTTATCCAGAATCCAAGAGGGTGAAAATTCCTTAATTGAATTAGGAGCGGCTCCAGTGTGGAGCTGAGTGCTGATCACACCTGAAATGGCCACAAAACCCCAAATCTGCTCCTTTTGGAGACAACAAAAAAGCAGCTTTGTGTGGGCTCAGCACACTTTGGGTGCTGAGACAGCCCCGGGAAGCTCCATCCTCCCTGCCACCCTTAAATCCTCCCCTTTTTGAACAAAACCCCTGGAATTTGAATGGGATCACCATCGAATTCCCCCTTCCCCAGCCCTTCCCTTTTCCAGGATTCCTAAAATGGCTGCCAGGCTCTGCCTCCGCCGGATGCTCCCAAATCCCAATTTCCTTCAAAATCGGGCAGAAAAACCCATTTACTTCACCCCCTGCTCGAAGGAATGAATCCCTTTGGGGGAAGCAGGGCCCTGATTTTGGCTTCCTGGCATAAAACCGGGAATTTTTGGGGTATTCCCACCTACCTCGAGGCTCGGGAAGAGCCCGGATGCTCCTGGCCCTCGCCAGGGTGGCGCCTGTTGGGCAAACAATGCTTTGGGGTTGATTTTATTTTATTTTTTTGCTCTTCCCCGGCCGAAACAACAGGAGCAGGTGCTGGGCTGGGGAAACTGGGAGCAAGGCCATGAAATGGAGGAGCTGCAGGGATCCCCTCGGGAAAAGCCACCCCGATCCCGGTGACACAGGGGCAGCTTCCCCGCTCCTGCCTCGGGAAAAAGCATCCCCGCATCCCGGGGCAGGTGACAGGAGCGGGGATAGAGGCTCCATTGTCGCCTCCTTTTCCCTTTGTTCGGGAAATCTTTGCTCCCAGCCCTCGCCTTTTGTGCTCCTTTCAGCCCAGAGGAGCTAATCCCGCTTAAAAAAAAAAAAAAAAAAAAAAAAA
>VZSE01009346.1:947193-1038124 GCA_013398275.1 Promerops cafer | reverse complement strand
CGGCAGGCGAGCGCCGCTGCGGGGCTGGGGCGCGTCTGCCCGGCCGGGCGGCACCTGAGAGCTGTCCCCAGCCTCGGGAGGACGCGCGGCGCTGCCTCAGCCCTCCGGACTCACCGAGTCAGCCTCTGGGAGGCAGCGCTGTCGGGAGGGGTAGGAGAGAAAGGTGGGGGGGAAGCAAAGTGTTCGGCAGCACCTGGTCAGGTGCAGCTTCTGGGCACTTTCTTCATCTTCTTTCTCTTGTGGCAAAACGACAAGCATAAGTAAGGGCAGAGTGGTAGGGCTTTGGAAGCGGGGCGCCTACTTGACGGGAGAACACTTGCAAAAGCTCTGCTGAGCATCTTCGATCCGCTCCCTCGGTTATGCTGGAGCCGGCGGGATGCAGCGTGCTGCACTGGAACCTGGCGAGCTGCGTAGGGCTGGCGGCACAGCGGTCTTTGGGGCTTGGCAGGAGGGCACAGAGCCTTAATCCGAGCTCGTTTCTGTTTTAAAGGACTGCCACCCTAGAGTAGTACAGTAAAGGCTTGGTTACTGCAGTTTTCGGTGTGCTTTGCTAGGATAAAGGTGTTTGCAGTTCAAATCTTTTGGGCGTAAAAGGATGCCGAGAGGGAGGGGTGGTAGCCTTCAGATGGACGAGTTTGGGTTTGGTCTCATCTCCCAGCCAGACGTTCAAAAGATCAGGAGGGGGCACGGAGCTGAGTACAGGCAGTTCAGTCACCTCAGCTGACTGGGAATTAAAGTACGTTATTCTCCTTTCTTTCTCCATCCGTGCAGTGGGTTAAGGGCTGTCCTAGTTTCAAGACTGTTCCTCTTTGGATTTTGGTGTGGAAAAAAAAATACCTGTGAAGTTCTAGGAGTATTGTGCTTGAATGGCATGGGGATAGAATGTCTGCAGGGAGCATCTTTCTGGCATGAGAGATCCATGCAGTGCCCACTCCCACTGAGAGAGAGCCTCTGCAGTATGTATGGCAAATGGAACATAGTAGAACATGTTCAGTTTGGTGAATGCCTATATAGTCTCTGGCTATCAAACTTAATTTGTAAGTATAAATATAATAACTGTTGCAATTTACATCTGCCAGCATTTCTTACACTCTCAAATAAGTGCATTTCTCACATTGCTCAGAAACAAGCACCTCTCAGTAAGAGCACAGTCACTGACATCAACTGTAGCTATTTCTTGCACATCCACACTTTCAGGACCCACCCTGGTTTTTTCTCTGTTTTGGAAAATGCAGAGGGTTTTGATACTGCATAACCAAAAAATACCTCTGGTAGGTCAGCAGGAAGGTTATGCATCTGAAGCAAGGCCAGCTGTTGCAGTGGAGAGACCCTAATTACACAGAGAAAATTCCAGCCTCAGGATTGCCAGGTTCCCGTCTGTGTCCCTCCCCTTGTCAAGATACTACCTGGGTTATTCTGAACTAGCCATATGCTTACACAGGCATTACAGAGAAACAGAATGGGTGGAAAACACTTTCCAATACATGCATGTATGTATAGATACATACAACTCTTCTGCTTTTTGTTAGAGAAAATCAAAAACGTTTTTATTAGTCTCACTAACCTGGCATCATCTGGAAATGCCACTCATAACACATAAGAGATCAGAGCCCAAAAATATGTCAAAGCTGATGGACTTCCATGAAAACTTTTGATCATGAGAAAAACAAAAATGTAATATGCTAAGACAGACCAAGATGGTCTGGTCATCTTATTTGTCACTCCAGAACATGAGGGTTCCCTCCAGGTCACTGTGTAGTGCTTTGCTTAGTAAATTGATTGGTTTAGCTAAGTCTAATACAGGGATGACCTCACCAGTATTCACCCTGCTCCAGTATTTTTCTGAAGGCAGGAGAGTGGAAGACACAGAAGTCTACTTGGAATATGAACTAAATTACTATTTTGAGGTGTGGAGGGTTTTTTTGGTTTTAATTTCTGTTTTAAATACTGGTATTTGAAACAGGGCTCACAGCCCTGTAAGTGGTAAGAAATTGCTTGGCAGAGAAAATGAGAATGGGATTGCTTAGTCTCCTGTGTTCCCTATTTTAATATATCCACTTAAGGTGAGCCTTTGTACTGAAAGGGGGCAAGACAGGACAGAGCCATCTTTGCACACACACTGTTTTCTTGGGGACAGCTTTGATGAATTAGGAAGCAACTCTATTAACTGTGCAATAGATTTCTGCTTCCTAATTAGAATGTGACCCATTTTGCTTGGAAAGTGGGGTGGGGAGTAATTTCTGGATTTTGAATTGAGCATTTGGGTTTATGGGGGGGGATAGAGAAGGCAGTAGTACAGTGTACCCTCTTTACAAAAAAAATTGAATCCTGACAGGTATTAAAAAAATTGCTAGGAGGGGTTAAGGGGATTCCATATTACTATTCAGTACAAAAAATATTGTGCATCCTGAGCTTTTCAAGTTATTTTTATTCTGGTGTAATGTCCCATTTTATTTTTACCTGCATGAGGTTCTCTGAAATCTAGGGTATTTTCTCTTCTAACAATTTTTATGATCTCTTGGCATGAAAGACTGGAATGGTCCCTTCTGACCCTAAGAAAGAGTGCATGTTATATATAACCACACTCTATTGTAAATTTGCTACCTTACTGCTCACACTGGAGCTGAACTCCTTTAGAAGTCATGAACTAGTGGCCCATCTAATTTGCATAAACTGTATTTATCACAGCAGGTGCAGAAATACAGCAGATTTCAGCCAAAAATACTTCCTACCAAGTCAACATTTCTCTGCTTGTGAAGTTCCCCTTCCCAAAATTTAAAGACCTTTTAAAGTGTATTTCTGAAGTCTTAGTGCTGATAGAGAATATCTCAACAGCACTGAAATTATGATTAGATTTCTTAGCATCTGACTGGAAAAGTTAAAGCCATGGTTTAATCTCTGCTGGTTGTTCAGCAGTTTTAATATAATTTGGGAAATGCACCCATCATCTAGGTGCTGTGAGGTTCATACAGTTACACATGGTTTCACGTCCCTTCTTAATGTGCAAATGACTTCTCTGATATATCATGAGGTGATCAATAGCTTATGGTTCTAGAGAGCTTCAGTAGTATGTAGTTCTATTTCATTTATTACGCTTATCTCTGTAGCACTCACTAATGTAGGAAAGTATTTGTAGTTAATTACTGGAAACTAGAATTCAAGCATTTCACTGGCAAGTGTTGTTTAAAACTTTTGTTAAAATGGGATTAAAAACGCAGGTGTATGTGGTCGGAAGTATGGGAAGAATCTCTTCATGGAGAGGGCATTGTCATACAGTTTAGTAGATAAAAATAAAATGCAGAATATATTTTCAAGAAAAAACGTTTCATAAATTGAATTAAATTTTTTAAAAAAATTGGTCCCTTTCCTGCTCTTGGCTGAGCTTTAAGTGGTAGCTGTACTGGGAAGTTTTATGTTATCAGGGTACAAAGTGGCACTTGAGCTAGTATAAACAACTAAGCAATATATCTTACGGTGGACAGTCTCCCCTTAGAGGATAGGAATATACTGTTCATATCAATGAGTTCTTGAAGGATTTCAAGTACACTGCAATTGCTCTAGTTCAGTTTTTTTAAAGCACATCACTGAATACAAATGTTGAGAACACTGAGTCTTTATCAGTTTGGGAAGTTGGTTATCTCAGTTAGGGATTTTTTTTTTACCAAGAGAAGAAGCCAGCATAGCAGATGTGTGGGTTGTACTGCACAGCTTGGTTTAACCAGCAATGTTAGTCTTATATTTTGCAGTACTGTGTGCACAAATATGTGCAAGGGAAAATACAGTCCACAAACTGTCCTGAGGTTCTGTCACATCAGCAAAACTAAGTATTCTTTGCAAGAACAGAATGTCTCACTCAGATTCTCAGCTCTAATCTCCCTCTACAGACAAACTTCAGCAAGTGAAGTATAGTTCTCATTCAGTCCAGACTCTCTTTTTTTAGATGGCTCTGCAGAGATCTCTCCAGTGAAGGGATTCAGTTCTGCAAGGAAATAAAGTGAGGCCATCTGAAACTTAACCTGTTTGTCCACAGTCCCTAAAGAACCAGGAAAACACAACTTGACTTTAATGAAGGTGAAGTCACTTGCATGCTTATGGAAAGGACGTAGTCTTTCCTCTCCTAGTCACTGTCCTGGTGGTAACTGGGTCCCATTAGCTCTGCTAAACCTCTCAGTGTGTTGCTGTGGGCTTTATTTGTGAGATATGTCGCTGTCAAATCTGCCAGCAGACTCTGCCTGATGCTTACTGACTGCCCTACAGACACTCCTTATGTCTCTTCCTACCCACTTGGGCAGCTAACTCAGAGGTTCTTGTGAAAGTTCAGAGCTAAATCTAACCTCATCCAATTCCCAGCAAAAATGAAGTTATCTGTCCAGGAAGAAACTACCTTATTTTGTTAATGGATATTAAACTAAAAAGTGTATATAATCTAGATAGTTTAGGCAGTGTCACTGCTGACACACATATAGAGGCATTAAAATACCTTTGTAAAATTATAATAGTCAGAAATTACAAAATAGTGACACATGTTTCAAAGACTACTGAAACATGCTTAAAAGTCAATGACATATGACAGCCTCTGGCCCTCATTCTGCACTTACTGATTAAATTTTCTATTTATTTCCAAGTTACTGTTACTATTGAAGAGGTTTTAATCATAAAGTCCACATTGAATCTGGTTAAATAAACAGGATGGCACATTTCACTAATTAATTGGAGAAAGCTGAAGAAAAGATTAAGCAAAAGCAATCAGACTTTTTGAAAAGTCTTGGTATAATCTTCAAAGCACCATTTAACATAAACTGTGTTTCTTCTACAACTTGCTCATTTACTTGTAGCAAATACAATAGTAATGGCTGTCAGTTAAATTTTTTTAACTAATCTGGAATACAAAGTCATGAAGTGAAGTCATGTGTGCTCTGCATTACTTGTGGATGCAGTGAAGAGAGTTCTTAAAGCAGAAAAGTAACTCGGCAAAGTGGCTGCTTTAAACTCCTCTGTGCATGCTTCTTATTGTTGAAAGAGTTTTTCAGACCCACAAATTATAAAGCTATGGAATACGTTTGCATCATTTTATATAAACCTCTGTAATTCTAGACACCAAGCTACAGATCAACCTAAAGCATTAAAGAGAATGTGAGATGAGAGCTGAATGACAACCAGTTTATATGCTGCTTTATTCCTGAAGACCACTCTTCTCACACGTCATGTATGTTACGCTGAATTTAGAGGCACAGTCATGCCCATTGTGTTGCATTAGTCTAACAAAACAAAATAATTGATCCGGATATTAGGCCTATACAGTTTGGGAGAAACAAAACAGGATGAAAAGGCAGACAAAGCATTATTTCTTGCAAACAAAACAACAGTAGCATATAGGTTCTCTGAATGACATAATTACTGATATGGTTCTTTGGAAGTGCATAAAATAAATACTACCAATACAGCAGCGGTGTTCTGCGGTGGAAGATGTGCACCTGAACAAATAGCTGAGGAGGAACCATGAAATTCTGTATGTCTGAAACAAAAGATATTCCTATGTTATTATGAGATTTCATGTTGAAACAGGAAACAGTTGCTTTTGTGTATTTAGAAAAAGCTGTGCCCCACAAAAGTCTTTAAGAATGGGAAGACATTGAGGCAGACCTCCACTGAGGCTCAAAAACCTATCTGAGGTGAGGCCCCTGGTACTACACCTGTAATATCCCACAGGTCTGATTTCAAAGATGCCAGCTAAAATAAGAGTGGAGCTAGAGTGAAGAGACACCTTCATGTCTCTTTTTCTCAAGAGTTCCTATGCTATATTCAGCCACAGGAAGGCTTGAATAAAAATGTTGGCAACTGACTAATATGCAAACTATAAGTTACAAATTAAGAATCCCAATGAATTAATATATAGCAGTAATTTTCTTTCTCAAAAAAAAAAAACAAACCTAAAAAAAAACCCCAATAACAGCAGAAAAAAAAATCAACAACCTCCCCACCCAATCCAGCAATGTGTTGTCACTATGAGACTAGCAGCTAAAATTTAATCTTTCCAGAGACAGTCTGTCACAGAACTTGGCTGTTAGCATAGCATATTTCAATCTGACTATTAAGAAATAAGTGTTCCTACCAGTAGGCTTTAAATTCACTTCTTTCCACACAGTTCAACCTGTTCCTCGCTGGAATCCTATTATGCTTTTCCAATAAGGTGTTAAGACAACAACTCTGACTTACTATTTATGGAGCCAGTGACTTAAAATATACTGTGAAGTAAGTGGCTGTTCCTTTAATCTGTGACCTTAAAATTCAACAGAGTTGATTTTTTGTTGTTCTTAAGTACTGAGCTGCCCATCAGTCGCTGATCCAATCTGGCTTCTGCTCTATCCTGTGCTCCCATTGCTGCTGAATATTGTGGCAGCTTAGCTCAGTGAATTTACCTATATCAAATTTCCTGTCACCCAGTGTCTTCCCCCATCAACATCCACAGTATGGGGCTATTAAGACTATTTCTTGTTAAAAGTGATATAGATTAAGCTGAGAATGATTAGCAGGAATGGTGGGGACAGGGAAAGAGAGCAGAACACTAATGATGACAGATGAAATGGAACTCTTCCAGCAGAGAAAACTAAACAGTGGCCAAAAATGGAAAAGAATCCAATTCTTCTGCAAACTTGCCTCACATCAGACATCACAGAATAGCCTGAGACAAGGTATGCCCACAAGCTCAAAGCCTGTGGGCATACAAGGAGGCACTCTCTTAACTTCACATCTATCATGACACTTTGCTTCTCTTTCTTCCCAGCCTCGATTTCTGCTTCCTAACAATATTGCTGCTTTGTAGCCCGTTAAAAATGGAAAAAGGGAAAGCACCAAAGTGATAATCAGTAGAAAACATCAGGAAGCAGACCTGTTCCGTTCAGGATGGAGTCACGACCTCTGTAAATGCAAAGCTATCAAACAGAACTTTAGATTACTTAGAAACACATCATTAGTCCTTGTTGCACTGGGACTTAGGTTATTGTGGAAAAGTCATTAGTTTCTTTTCAGATTCTCTGGAGAATTTCCAAAACCTAGCCCTTGCATTTCCTCAGGTTGTTCGTATGTAATTTCATATTTCAGCCCTTGTTAGCTGGCACAGTATGTGCTGTTCCAGGCTTAAAGTCATAATTACAGTAGCCTACTAAGGCAAAGCAGTCAGGTACTCAGCTGTCATGGCTTCTACTTCTAAGTGGAGGTAGACAATACTAAAATCCACACCATCCCTTCACTGAGGGTATAAAGTCTTTGGAAGACGTTGTAATTCAGGGAGCTTGTGTACACAGCCTGCTCATACTGCAACAATCTAATAGCTCTACTGTGTGTGAAACCGTTACAATTTCACTTCAAACATTGCATTAAAAATACCCTGACCTTTAAAAGGTGTTCAGTAGTGGTATTCAGTAGTCTTTTCATAAAGCCTAAAGTTAGTTCTTTACATCACAGCAGCTTGCTGGCTAACTCTTGAAATGACCTTCAGAAGTATCCATTGTGTGTTTTCTTTCCTGAGTATGGAGATGGGAACCACAGGTCTTCTAGTGTTTTGTTGATTCAGTCATACTGTAGTCTAGGGTTTCATTATCTTACCTCTTTGCAGGGCCAGCATGCAAGCCACCTATTTTATCCTTAGAAACAGGAAGCACAAAGCAAAAGTTAACCTCACCTAAAAATGGCACAAAATTCAACTTTTCCTCAGTGTGCGGTTTACCTAGAGTTTTTCCTAATTCCTTCCTAGGAGAATGTTGCCTTCTCATGTTGGACAGCTCTATCTTCATTGCATGAGCCTTTTTCCCAGGAGGCTTGACTTCTAAGGTTGCTGTTACATGGTTCTTTGGGAGGCTATAATTCCCAGACGTCCTACAAGACCCTCAGCTTTTAGGCGTTCTCTTTTGGTCCTCTCCACATCTTTCCCTTTTTATGTTTTGTTTCTAAGACAAACCTATTCTTGTAGACTAAAAAAACAATTGTCTTGTGATTGTGATTATTCAACTCCAAGGAAATCAGATTTTTAAAAAATAATAACTAATAATACCCTGCATTCAAATGAAAGATTCATAATATTCATGTGTCCTGATGACTGGAAATAATTTTCTTATGGCATAGTTGCATATGCCTGTCTTTTAAAATTACACTAAATTATCTATGAGCCTGGAGTTGGGAAAGTTAAAGTTTGTTCAGTTTTAAAAAGAAAAAGATATTTGCAGTGTAACTGAATATAAGATAATGTGCTTTTTCTTTTCCCTGTTTCAGCGAAGTTTTTGCTTGAGAAGTACACATTCGCTCAGCAAAACAAAAACCACTTTTAAGGGTTGTTCTTGGTGGAAATCGCTCTATGCCCTATTACCTGCTTGAGTGAAACCAGACTAAGAACTTCTGTCATGGCAGCTTTTCTGCTGGGAGCTGTGTTGCTTATTGTTCAACCTCAGATAGTGCCTTCCAGACCAGCTATAATTTCAAATGCTGAGACGACTTCTCCGTCTGTTCAGAGAGAGCTTTTAAAGAAAACGTCTCAGAAAAATGACTTCAAGGAAAACATTCATTCTAATGGATCATGTCAGCAGCTGCCACAGACTATTATTATTGGAGTGAGAAAAGGTGGAACAAGAGCTTTGTTAGAGATGTTGAGTCTCCATCCAGATATTGCAGCAGCAGAAAGTGAAGTTCACTTCTTTGACTGGGAAGATCATTACAGGAATGGATTGCAGTGGTATATTAATCAAATGCCATTCTCATATCCCCATCAGATCACCGTGGAAAAAACTCCAGCATATTTCACATCACCTAAAGTGCCTGAAAGAGTTTATAACATGAACCAATCAATGAGACTACTCCTTATTTTAAGAGACCCAAGCGAGAGAGTACTATCAGATTATACCCAAGTGTTCTACAACCACATGCAGAAGCACAAGCCGTACCCATCCATTGAGCAATTCCTGATAAAAAATGGTGAACTCAATGTGGACTACAAGGCAATAAACAGAAGCTTATACTACATTCACATGCAGAACTGGCTGAAGTATTTTCCTCTTGATCATATCCACATTGTAGATGGAGATAAACTAATCAAAGATCCCTTTCCAGAAATAGAAAAGGTAGAGAGATTTCTGAAGTTATCACCACAGATAAATGCTTCAAACTTTTATTTCAATAAAACTAAGGGATTCTACTGCCTGAGGGACAGTGGTAGAGAGCGCTGCTTACATGAGTCCAAAGGACGAGCGCACCCACAAGTAGATACCCGGCTACTCGAGAAACTGCAGGAATATTTCCATGAACCCAACAAGAAGTTTTTTGAGCTTGTGGGCAGAACATTTGACTGGCACACATTCGTGGCAAGTTAGTGGTAAACTTCAGAACCTATGTTCCAGTGTACAGTTAGAAGATTTAAAAAGGGCATTTAAGCTATTATTTATTTGTAAAATCCATAAATACTTCTGTACAGTATTAGATTCACAATTGCCATATATACTACTTATATTTTTCTACTTGTTAAATTTGAAAGCATTTTGTATTGTTTTTCATGGTTGTTAACATTGTGTATGATGTGTCTATATGACGAAACTAAATTATTTCATTGCAGAAGGTGCTCTCTTGAGAATGTGTTGTCTTTTTAATAAATAAGAAATTTGTTTCAACAGAACATTTCTGAATTATTTGAATACTTTGGCCTTCCTGGACTATTTTCTCTAATTGCTTATGAATATGCTAAACTTTACCTTTCCATTTTTTTTAGTTTAAAGTGTGGATTAATCATTTCTTTTCCATTTGAAAATATTATTGTAGTTAACAAATTGTTCAATCCTGCATTATGAAATTATTTCCTGTCAAAGTGGTGGTTCTTACACATGTTGGAAAATGCACACCCAAAGGACAATGGAAGTATCTGTGTAATTTGATATATTAACTGCTATACTTAACCTTCATATTCAGTGTTACAACAAGTGCTCCTCAATTCTTTGGCAGTACAGTGCAGGTTTCATGGCAGATTTTTAAAGATTCTGTGGGGACCAGCTCATAAAATACAGCTAGCTGTAAAAATATGCTCAACCTGAAAACTTCTTACAGTCTCTGAATGTATGCATACTTCATAAAGAGGTATGGTTGAGAGAATTTAAGCAATATAGAGACTTTTGCAAGGCTGCTTTTGACTGTTCCTACATTTCGTAGCACATTTATGCTTTACCATCACTGAAAATAAACACTTGCACCAGAAAAATTACTTGGTCTACATTCCAGTAAGCAGCAGCTTCATTCATATAAATGTTACCACATTTGTCCCCTACTTGTTTTCTATGACTTTTCAGTTGCTTCATGCAACTGAAAATTGCCTATGGACTACTATTTGTTTAATCTTCTTCCAAGAACTGTGATGCTAGGTCTTGATTCAATGTGTGTTGTGGGATTAACCCAAATTCCAGGAACTTTCCTTATTTTCCATCTGCTAAAAATGGAAGTTAGATGTTAGTACATTGGTAAAAACTGCAGTAGTCATTATCTACAGTGGTTATGATGTCTTGTTAACTAACCATCAGTTTCTGGAGTTACAGTTAATCCAGCTTCCACACAAGGCTTCTTACAGTACTTTCAATCCAAGCTACTGATTTTTATTTCATGATCTTGAGTTTTGTTGTTGAATATGCAATGGCAACACCCAGTAAATTTGAACTTGTAGCTGATTGTTACAATCCTTTATAAAATTTAAATCTAGGTTCATTCATTTTTTTCTGGTGAGCTAGTGCAAACTTGGGCACTATGACAAGGTATCGTCTGGATGCAAATATCCCATATTATGCCTCTTGCATGAAATTTGCAGATGCTGTCCCTCTATCTCCCACTCCTTGTGCACCTGCCCAAGCTGTATTCAACCTCAGAGAGGTTGGTGGTGTTTTATAAAGCCTACAATGAAATGGTATTGTACTCAATAAAATATTTTCTGAATTGCATTTTTCCTTTCTGTTTTTTTCTTCAGTTCCTAATTTTTTTTCGTCTTTTCTTCTTTGGAAGACCAGAATTTAGGATTCAACTCCAGTTTAGATTTCAGCTAAATGTTACTTAAGAACTTAGCTGCAGCCTGTTGCTATTGATACGAAAACAATTGTTTGATGCTGGGTTGTGCCTGAATGGTCCACTGCTAACCCAGAATATACAAGAAGGAGTGAAAGTTTCTGGTGGCAATAATGTCAAATCTTACATGAGGCAGATGCCAAAAATAATGGAATCATACTACCATCATGTTTCTATTAAAGTTTTAGAAAAGAGAAATTTAGGGGATTTCATGTAAGGTGAGGCAGTATTTTTTCCTACACTTACCCCATTTCCTTAGTAATGTTATCTTTGCAGGAGCCAGCTAGACCAAAGTGATTTTGGCCCAGACAAAAGGCTTCCATTAGTGCCTTCCTGCAGTCTCAGATTAAGCTCATCAAATACACCACCGTTTTGCTGAGAAAGGAAAAATACTAGCAGTTGTGACCAGGAACTGGAGGAGTACATGAAGGCAGGGTAGCAACAAATCCACCTGCAGCAGGTTGAACAGGGCTGCGTAGGGCATGAGTGTTGAATTGGAAATGCCTGTGCAATACTGACAGCTGATGTTGGTACTGAGGGTACTTTTAGTGTCTGGTGCTACTTGACACCAGTGTTTTGCCTGTCTCCTAGGAGGACACATTTCCCCACACACACCATGGCTTGTCTCTATAGAATGAGAAGTGCAGCATGAACCATTAGGTCACTTAGTGCTAGGAGCTCATAGAGTTTTGTCTGCAGGATCCAGAGGTGAAGTGACCACTTCAGGGGACATTCTGAAGCAAAATATAACATGACTCAGGTCCTAGACACCAAGTTCAGAGGGTCCCACAGAAAGTATATCATACCCAATGCTTACACCTTGTGCAGGGATGGCATGATTGTACAATACCTTATCTGGAAGTTGCATGGCTAGCTCTCTGTTAGCTGTGATGGTGATGAACAATAAATCACACCTGCACTAATAACAGTAATGTTTACCTGCCACAGGTTCAACAGTTCAAGAGTTCCAATTCTCAAAACTCTTCCAAGAGTGAATGTTCTGTTTAGCCAGAGCAACATTCATTTTCCACACTAGTTACTGTATTTAAATATATTTACTAGGCTGTTTCTAAAGAAGTGTTAGACAATAACAAAAACCATCAGAAAGTGAAGAGAGAATGAAAGAAGGCGGCTGAAGGACATTCCATTTGGGACTCTAGAAAAATTAATAATGACCTTTGAAGTCATATCTGTTCATAAAAGAAAAAAATCCCTGAAATACCTTTCCAGTGTTATGCAACACAGGTATTTATTTCTGTAAAGCTCTACTAGTTCAGGTTTAAAGTACACTTAGGTGTTGGTCCAGAGACCTGTTTTCTCAGGGCACCTAGCCAAGCCTGTGATCACTCTTGAAAACATAAATACAAATCTTTATGAGAATTCAAAACCTGGCACTCCCCTTGAGTACAAAAAGAAATGCCAACCAAATAATTATTCAGGGTGGCACTGCAGGACTATATCCTGCCCTTTGCATCACAACATAGATTAGTGTGAGACTTTGAAAGCCAGGTATTGTACCTGCAGAGGACAAAGGTTAAACTGTAATGATTATCCCAGGAACACTGCTGGAAGACTATGGAAAGGGAAAAGAACACCAAAGCTATTACTTCATCAAGAGTATTGCTACATGTACTACTGATGCTGCATGATCTTGTTACATGTGCTTTGCTCTTCCTTGTATATTTTTCCTGCTGTTACAGGTGAAAAAACATCTACTGTGTTTGAATAAATCAACATTTCTTTGGAACATATCAGAAAAAATCTATCCATTTTTAAATCTTACTACATTCATTGATGAGTGTGTGAAACTTAACGCTATAGAATATTTTAGATGAAAATTTTTTAATTTGGTTCTCAAGGCTGACAATTTTATGTTTCCATGTCTGCTGCCATTTTCACAGTCAGCTTCTGCACAAAGGCAGGATTTCATTCCCCGTTGTCATTCAACCACATTTCAAAGGCCAAAGAGAAATATGGGTTATAGAATATGGCATATGGCATATTTCCATATATCTTTCTTCTGCTTTATCTAGCGTAGCTGACCATATATTTAAAAAATATCACACATGTACTCTATAAGTAAGATACTACATCAAAACTACTTCTCATAGGAATATTCCTTCTCCTTTCTTTTTTCTGAAGTCTGTGACTTGAAAGTCCTAGGACCACACTGTGAATTAAATTTTGCAGGAGTATATTAGTAGATGTTCTCTAATACAGTAACAAAGTAATAAAATTAAAATGAGGCAAAAGAATTAAAATAAACTAAGACAACAAAATGTGTTGAACTTGGTACTAGGTATATACCTGCTGAAATAGTTGCAAGTATATGCCTCTACAGCTGTAACAATATTTTCTTATTCTTAATCTAGCAACTTTTATTTATGTGACTCTGTCTAAATGCCCAGTTATGCTAAAAAAAATTGTATGTTCAATGTTAATTCCTTCATTTTTCAATTGATTGGAGAGGCCAGTTATGGGTGGAAGCCATGCAAATACCTTGTGAATGGAAAAAAACTTTCATTAATAATTTGCTTACAAAAAATAAATGAGATTGTGTTTATGTCTCCTAGAATTTTAGCAGAGGACAGTACTCTTTTTCTGCAACAATAACGCATCCACAGTAAATTTTCTACTTAAATACCACACAATAATTGATGCAGTTTTTAAGTTAATAGTGCAATAAACTCAACAGTGATGCTGCAGATTTTAAGTGCCTTCTGGGAAATATAAAATATGCAAGTCAGGGAGGGGAGCAGCTGGATGCATGGGAACATCTGATCTCATTGGTGTGAGAAAACTTTTTTTTTTAATGGTAAGGAATGTGAAATTTTTGGCTTAGAGATAACTTTATGTTATCCATTAAAGCAATGTCTTCAATTAACTTCCAAGTCAATAATCCTATCATAATTGCATCGTCTTTATACTTGGTATTATTCTCTGCCAAAACACATTTTAAGAGCCAAACCCCAGATAGCAGGTGCATCCCTTAGTATAAGAAAAGAAAATTGTAATACAACTCTGACAGCTTCAATTACAATGGCACATTGCCTTGTACAAAGGAGTATTCTGAAACTGATGGCAAAATTCTTTTTTTCTTAATTTGGATGAAGATTACAGAAACAGGAACATTTATACATTCACATAGAACAACAAACATGTCCTCCCCTCCATTTACAATCAATCAGTCAGCAGTTTTCCATCAATAAAGGTCAGGGTAGCTTCCAGGATCCAACACAGCTCAGTCCAGATAACTCTCAAAAGGAAGAGTTCTTGCAGTAATTCTTAACCAAACAGACTTTCCAGGGTATCTCCAGTTACTGAAATCTGTGTAATTCTTCTTTCCTCCTCTGTATGCTACTGTCCTGTCACATCTGTGCTATTAACTATTATGTTATCACCCTATAAGAAATAGATCCATTGTCTGATGGTGTTTTTATAGAATACTATTAAAATGAATGGGAAATCACAGCATTATGGAGCTTAAAAAATACTTTAAATGTGTTTGCTCTGATATATTTTAAACTTTAATTGAATGAAATTCAGCTTATTTGATCTGTGTCATTGCATTACAGGAGGAGCTATTGTCACACCATCATCACATGTACAGAGTTATCTAAGGGTAAATGATGTGTTATAAATAGAAATGTATAACCAAAGTGACAAAACTTTCTTGTTGCTACAGTAGCAACTATGTTATTGGCCATATTATGAGACTTTTACCCATAATACAAATAGTAGCAGTGTTTCATTGGAATTGAAAAAAGCATTTCGAGAACCATTCTCTTAATACATGTCAGAATAGTGTCTTTGTTCCCTCTGTGATCTCACGTAAAATACAAAGTGCAGGAATGCGAATTAGGTTCTGTAGTCAATTAACAACAGTTGGTGAAGTTTTGCTAAACCAAAGGTATCAAAAGTGTGCATGTTCTGAAAGAAAAGGAATTGGAACCATAGGAGGGTTTTTTTTTATTTTAATGTCCTCCAATTTCTTGCCAAAATATATGTGTTCCTGTGCAAAGGGAGTAATAGAGGGAAAAAAAGGAGACCTGCTGCAGAAACAGAGCACCTACTCTGTTTTACTGTTACACTGGCTGGACCTCAGCTAGGCAGCTGCATGAATAAAGGACACTGGAAGTGGATAGAAAGGGAACACTGGATACAGGTGAACATCTTGTCATAACCTCATTACTTCTGTTCAGATCCTTACACATGATGAACAAGCACTCTCAACTCTCAATTCCCAAAACTTCTTTTCCAGTTCTTGTCCATGCCAGAGACAAGGCATCCAAATCCATCTGGGTGTCCGTTGATTCCCATGCCTTAAGGCCTTTTTTATAAGTTAGTGAACTATAATGCAATTAGAGTTATTCACCTGAGTTTCTGTTCTTCCCCTTTTTTGTTTTTAAATTTGTACTGAGTTTTCCATCTGCTACAAATAAAAAGGTTTGGTGAATAAATTATTTACAGCCTGCAGGAGGAGAAGAGTTCATATGAAACATTTTGCAGACAAGAGACTTGCAAAAGAGGATATTTTCTCACAGAAAAAAGAGCATCTGTGGACCAGTTGGTTTCTTGCTGACTAAGCCAACTGGATATGATACTATTTTGGCAGCTTCCTTATTTTTGTGTGGGCTTCAGTTGTATGAATTCCATAACATATTTATTATTGAATGTAACTGTATATTGAATATCATGCATATGATGGTTTATGATGTTGGCATTAGTTTTCTAAGTTAATTATTTAGCATCAAATTATATTAAAAATCTAGTGCCATTTTTTCATAATAAACTTGAGTCATTTAATTCTCAGACATTCATAAACTGGGAAAAAGTAAAAGTTGAACTGCCTCTAATGCTCCTTTTTGTGACTCACAGAAAAACTTTTTTTCTACAGCCTTATGCAAGAAAGTTAAATTTCAAGCATGGTAAGTAAAGGAAAGGATTTACTCTCCCTTAAAAAGATGGCAATGCATGAAAAATGGATTTTAGCAAGCGAATTAACTGTTCATGTCATTGAACAGAGATTGACAGCTCATGAAAGTGAAAAGGAGATCCTTTCTTGTTCTCAGAGCAAGGGTAAAATGGTGTCAGAGCCTCTGTGGGAACTTGCAGAGTTCTGGTATGTTCCCTCCACCTTAGCACAAGCATGACAGTTGTACTGCCTCTCATCTGTCACCTCAAAAAGACACCTTTTCTTCTCCTGTGCTCCAGATTACCAGCCTTAAATTGGTCTGTTTAGCTGTGAGTATACTGGAAATAACAGCGTAAATATAAAGAAGAAAGTGGCTTGGTAGAAGCAGCTCTCTACTGCACCCACATAACTGCTTGCCTTATAAACAGTTAGCTGAACCGCTGGGAGAGCAGTGTGCCCAGTGCAGACAGGAGGAATCCATTGCACTGGTATTGCTGCTCAACTCTTCACTGCCCTACTCAGGAGACAGCTTTCAAGTTGTCTACTAAGTGAAGCACCTCAGCCTTTAAAATTGCATCCATTTCTTTGGCACACAGGCCATTATGGTTTGTGTTTGATTGTCTAGTAATAAATACTTGCTGAGAATGATGCCTCTGAATTTCCTATTCCCCAAACCAGTAATTCAGAATGTGATTTCAGCAGATACAAGCCATGGTTGAACACTCAGAGATATTGCTTTTTCTGGCCAAAGCTGTTCAGAGCTGTGCCAGAACAGGAGTGAATTCAGCTGAAAAGGAACCCAAACAAAACTTGTTTTTTCAGCTGCATCAGATCCCTGGTTGAGGTCATCACAGTTCTGCAAAGAGAAGCATCCTTGAGCAGACCTGATTGTGAGACAGCCTTTCATTCCAACACTGCCACGAAAAACTAGCCCATTAAACTACACAAGTCTTCAGGTATTACAGTACCTTGAGATATTTCTGCCCTCTATTTTTACTGTCTTAGAACTGGTACAACTTTGTGGGCACTTATCCTTCGAATTGGATCAGGGAACTGATGTGTCTTTTTAAACATTTGCTTTAAAGCACTGCTCATGCAAAGAGTACTAGAAAAGTGGCACGCAGTGGCCATTGTGGGTGTTGCTATGGATTTTTCCATGGAACACCTCGTGGTGTGACACCACAGCCTTTGTATGTACATTTCAGCATGATCTGTCTTCACACACTGACTCCTCTAGTTCAGACCAATCCGTGAACTGACAAATGCTTTTGATAAAAACATTTCAACTGAATGAATGCCCAGGGCTCATTTTCTCCTCTTTACTGATGTTAGATGTAATAGTGTTAAAACACTGGGAGGTGAAGAGGAGGTGGTGGTAAACGACCCCCAAACCTGTCTGTGAGGACACTGCAACAGTGGAAGGGCAGAATTCCCCACACCTCTCAAAATGTTCATCTTTCAATGTGTTATGTTTTCCATTCAATTTTTGCCTTTCCATTCAATCCTTAGCGTTTTGTCTGTCTGCCAACAAAGGATAGAGGGTCTAAGATAATTCCTGTTTTTGAAGAGACACTTTTAGTACCACCCTAGCCAATTCCACAAGGGAATTGTGCCAAAATTTTGTATATTTATAACTGAATAGTTGATGGGTGCAACCAACCAGAAAAAGAATGACAGAAAAAGTCTTTCCTTTTCTAAAAGAATATACAATTATGGATCACTTTTAAACAAAATATAAATAATTGGGAAAACCTTTATTCTAATCAGCAGGATTGTTATCTTACTCTACTCTCAGATGAATTGATTAACCATGCTTTCCTCCATAGAATCATCTGAGGAATGGGAGAGAATTCAATAGGTCCGTAGACATAAACTACAGTTTATGCAGAAAATGCAGAAAGGTAGCCTTTGGCATTTTCAAAAGCAACTTCAAAAAGTTTTATGGGCTCCAGCTCTGATAGCCTGGACTCTTTTATGGGCTCCAGCTCTGATAGCCTCCTGAAGGCTTTGTGAATATTGTCACAGGGAAATAGCATCTACCTTCTAAAAAAACCCCACCAACCCAAAACCACACACACCAAAAAAATAAAAAAAAAAATACAAGGAGTCCACAACTGAAGAAAAAACACTACATTTTAAATATCTACAAACTGAAGCAATGAAAATAAAATCTTCTGATCTTTAAAGACACTAGACCATCTCAGGTAGTATCATTTTTCTGATTATGCCATCTCCAGTGATAAATCCCCCTTAGCTTAGCTAACCTTTTCTGAAGTTTTGCTTTCTCCATGGGCAAAAGTTAAAAAGAACCAACCAGAGGGCAAGGGAGACCTACATCAGCTCTACTTCCTATGGAACATTGTAAATGTATCACAAGAATTTAGCATTATAGCAAGTTAAATAATGGAAGAAACACAAATAATCAAATAAGATACACAAACATTAGACATGCACTAGACTTTTCCAGATGTTAAGCCAAACTTTCATATTGTTTAAATTAGCATAGGTTCATTAAACCATACACACTTTGATATCATAAAATTTTTACCATTGGAAAAGAGGTTAAGAAAACAAAAATTATCTGTAGTTGTTCCATAGTCCCTCTTCATTTCTGAAATGGTGAAAAGGACTTTATTAAAATGAAACTAAAGTCCTCCCTCTCTGGTCCCGGAAAAGAATAGGTTATTTAGCTATCCTTCTTAAACTAGCCAAACAGCATGAGAGAAAAAAGTTACCTTTAAAATTACATGCAGAGTTTTATAAAGCCAGGTATCTTTCAAAGAACAAGAAATCATGTAGAAATTATCAATAATCAAAGTGTTTGGGAAAACAACCCATGTCTAATAAAATCCACCCTCCCCCCAAATAAATTCAATTCATTTTGAGTTACTGCCTATCAGTCCAATGCTTGCTATGTAAACTTGTCTTGTACAGACAGATTTGTTCACTCTTTTACAGAGTTAATTTAAGACCATGCCTGCTCTACATATTTTCCAGCAGGACAGTCAATAAGCTGCTAACTTGATATGTTGCTTTACAATTTATCTCAAAACAGACAATTAAGTTAAATGCAGCAGAAGGATGCAGACAGTCCCAGCAGTTATGGTTCATTGATAGTGTATTCTGCAGCTCAGACTAAAGACTTATGGTGGATCAAGCTAGTTTTCTTTTATATCCCTAGAAAATTCTACTAAATTACCCATATTTTGACACCTGTAATTCAAGTGTAAGGGAGAGAATGAAAACAGATTTTTCTTCTGGCTTTTTTAGAGCTTGTATGGCAGTAAAGAAGTTACCAGCTTCTTTGCCTTTTCTAGTATATTTAGTGAATGCCTCAAGAAAAGGAAATGCCACTTTCCTTCTCCTCATTTAAAACTTCAAAATAAAACAAAAAGACTAGGCAGAAATGGTTACCAAGGCAGATGTCAGCTTGCTCATGCAGGCAAGATAAGCAGACAAGATAAAGCAGGCAAGTGCAGATTGGTTTATGAGAAGTGGACCATAAAGACAGTCATCATTCCCTTGAAATCATTAATCATTATTCACCTCCCAACAATTTATTAGCCTCCACAGACAATCAAGAAAAAGCTATACCTTGCAATCTGAGTTTGCAGGCTAAAATGCTAGTTTCAAAAGCAGAAATAGCCACTGCCCTTTATTGAAAAAAACATCTGCAGGATCGTGATGATCTGGTAAGAGACATCTCTCACACAATGGACATGGTGAACAAAGACTTTCATAAACTGCAAAGCAAGGTCATGACTATGCTCAGATGTCAGCTGTAATTTAGGTAAGAGGTCAGAGAAATGTGAAGTTGCTAAGCATTTTTCTTCCTTTCTTTAATTATATAATTCTTGTACATGTTCACGGAAGAAAGACAACCAGCTCTGCCTACAACACACCCACAGGAATACTGTGGAATTTCTAACTATTTTCCCTCAGTTTGGTCTAGATCAAGAGGTGGCCTCAAAAGAGCACATGATGTTACCACCTAATGGAGGTTAGGTTAGGGGGAAATGGTGAAAGCACAAGCTTCAGAATTGGTCATTAGAAGCTCTCCCACAACAAACTGACATTTTAATTCATTCCCTTCTTGAGATGACTTTACTGACTGCATACCTCAATAGATGTTTTGTTCAAAATCATTAGAATACAGCCTTATTGAGACATAGTGGTGCTGTTTGTATTGAGTGTATGCTAAGGACACTTGTCTTGATTGTCATCCGGGAAAAAACAAGATTCATGAAAGAAAGTGTAGGTTTAGGTGAACTTTGGTGTCACTGGAAAAGGGCTATATTGCCCTACTTCTGTAGAAATTATGAAAAGGAGAAGAAAATAGCAGACAGGAAGAAAAAGGTGTTGCAGCAATGAGGTCAATGACTATTAGATTTACAGACTTACCTAAGTTAAGCTAAATATAGGACTGCATTCTTTTCTAATAAACACAACAAAGAAAACAAAAAATACATAAAACATAATAAATTTAAACTGTTTATTAAAAAATAATAAACTGCCAATAGAATCAAGCTTTTCAATATTTTTGAAGTGCCCATATAGCTATTTCATTTGCAGGAGGCAACAATGTTTCCTTAAATCATTGAGAGTAATTGGATATATCTGGCTGTAGACTGTTTGCTGTTCAGCAGACTAAAACAGGAAATGTAAATTGCCATTCTATAGTTAATAGTCCTATAAAATAAACAAAGCCTTTTTCTGATTGACTTTTGTCAGTTAATATCGGAATGGAAGTTAATTTTTCACCTAAATAAACTGGCAAATTGTTTAAAAATTGATACACCTGCTAGTAAGATGTACCTCATGTCTTCTTTCAAAAAGTATGCAATGCAATGTGTTATACCATTTACAGTACTGTTTGCAAAAATTATGTTCTATTGCTGTTCTGCCTGATTGGCTGTAAAAATCATGGACAGGATTTAAACAACATCTGAATGTCTGTGACAACATTATCTCAGATATCCAGATGATGTACAACAAAAACCTTTACAGCTTTACTTACAAAATCAGTCACATGAAGCTGATTTTTTTTGTGCTATGTTTTCTGCTAAGTGTAATTTAGAACATCTTGCATGAATGTTGTCAGACAAGATTCCAAAACAGAATTAAAAAAACTGCAGGTACCTCACCATCATCCTTTAAAATTTTGTGAGTACTTAAGTATGAAATGAGACTGGGATTCTGGAAAGGGAACAGAATTTCCCCTAAGGATCCCTATGTAGATATTTTTGGAAACAAAAAGCTTTTCTTCATATCTTGTAAATTATACCCCTTAAATAACATAATTCTAACATTTATCATTACTGCAATTTGCCCCTGACTCCCAGTGCCTTTCAAATCACTGATACTTGAAGAAATGTAACTGAAATTAAAGACCTCAGATGAGCTACTTGCTAGAGGTATAACAGGGACTCCACTCGAATGCTAAAACTTGTATTTAATGATTTATCTATTCAGAATTTCTCAAATATTATACAGTTTTTATATAATCCCTACATTTTCAAGGACACTGAAATGGTTTTGAAGAACAAAGAGATCAGGCTAGCACGTTTTAAGCAAAACCAGTATTGTCTTAGAATTAATATCATGCAATCCTAGAATCACAGAATATACTGAGTTGGAAGGGATCCATCAAGATCATTGAGTCCAACTCCTGGACCTGCACAGGACACCCCAAAAATCACACCATGTGCCTGAGAGCATTGTCCAAATTCTTCTGGAATTCTGCCAGGCTTGGTGCTGTGACCACTTCCCTGAGGAGCCTGTTCCCGGGCCCAAAAACCCTCTGGTAAAAAACTTGTTCCTGTCATCCAACCCTAAAGCTCTCCTGACACAACTTCAGGCCATTTCCTTGAGCCCTGTCACTGGCTACCAGAGTGATGAGATCTGTACCTGCCCTTCCTCTTCCCCTCACGAGGAAGTTTTAACTGCAGTGAGGTCTCCCCTCAGTCTCCTCTTCTCCAGGCTGAACTGACCAAGTGACCTCAGCTGCTCCTCATAAAGCTTTCCCTCCAGACCCTTCCACTCTGACTATACTTACCTGAATGCAGCAACTTGGTTCAACATTTATTGCCCCTTCAAATTGTCTTCAATTAAAAACTAGGAATAAAAAAAAAAAATCTACAAGAAAACCCCAAAAGGCATTTGCGCCTGCTAGGAGCTGCTCAGCAATATATATAATGCAATTCTACTAACACAATATAAAAGGAGTTAAAAGGTAATCCTTTGTGCATCAGTGAATATAAAAAAGCAAAGGATGCAGAAGAATAGTCTTGTAAGAAACATTTTTACTTAATAGAGAATAGATAAAAAAAATAAAAGTAACAGAGAGTAGATAACAAAGGTTAAATGATGTAACATTTTCATTTTCTACATTACCAACACAGATAACTTCTGTACAAGGTCACTCTGGACAAAACAGACACAATCTTAATGGTCTATGATGATCTTGGCTGTCCTCAGTCTGCCTTTCTTGAGGAGCAGAATCAGATTCATACAATTCTTTTAATGTAATGTTGGAGAAACAATTATGAACATCACTGTCACAGCAAATAGATATATGAAAATCCTTTTTTTTGGATCTTCAAGAATGTAAATCAGAGATGCTAGACCTTTATTCCATCTCTCTTTAGTGGGATTTGCAGCTTAACCTCTCCCAGGATTAATCTGAGTAACAATAAAACATTGGACAAAACTGTTTCTTAAACATATGTACAGAGTCACAGCTATATGCTTGCACCTGGGAAACAAGAACTGAAACATGAATTCCAGAAAAGCAGGAACATATGCAGAACTGTGTGAAACTTTTATTTTCTCATGAGCTGAACTAACCTCATTTCCAGAAGTAATGCAAAACGAAACAAAGCAAAAAACCCCAACACCCCACTCAGCTCACCACACTTGGTATTTTCCCATGTCTCTTGCAATCTGACTGTCAGTTTTCCATTGATTCATCCCTCATAGCCTTTCCTAATCTATTAATGCCCCCTCCCCTTTCCTAAAGTCTTTGAAGTTTCAGATCTCTGCTGAACCCAGGCATAGCCCTAGGAGGAGTACCCCACTGCAGCCTACACGGAGCCAGTTTGTTTCCCAATAGCCCAGAAGCCACTCATATCTAAAATTCTTTGAAGTTATATACCTTAGGCTGCCTTATCTGTGTCATTGTTCTACCTTCTAAGGAACTACTTTAATAACCTTGTTGCCATTTCCCAGGATTTAACTCTTTGCATTCAGATTGGCAACCAAACAAAACTGAACTGTGAAAGAGTCAGAAATAGTCAATACTAAATTCATAACAAATTCTGAAAGTATATATTCCAAGGTTTATAGCTTGACTAGAAGAAAATGAATTATGTAAATGCCATTTTTTAAAATTCTCAGTTGTTACTTAAATTGTAATGAAATTAAAAAGAGCAAATTAATTTTAAGTACAAGATGCTTCATGACTCAGCTTTACTGACACTTTTAGCCCTTACAGTATTTTTTAGAAATTGTGAAAAAACAGGCCTCCTTAGGATGAAAAATGCTTCACTGCCTGAAAGTCACACCAGAATTTTGTCCCTTATCTTCCCTATCTAGTGCACAATGAGACTTATCCCACAGAAGGGCTGCCTGCACTGCTAATAGAAAGCTGCTCTGAGTACCCATGAGAAAACACTGCACTGCAGAGTGCTCACTTCTATTCCTCTGGGGATGGTCCTTGCAGCTCTCCTGGAAGCAGGGTCCCAGACCTCCTCCCAAGGACAAGAGTGTACCTTTCACACAACTGGGGAGGACTTCTCTTTTAGAAAAAAGCTGTGCCATGGCAGGACTCCTGTGAATACAAAGGGGTAGGGTTCTTTTCATACAACTTCAAATGGCTGTGTCTGTTCCTTTCCAGTTCATAGAAAGAAGGAAACATTTGGAGGGCTGGTTGACCTGACATTCTGTAGATATTTATTGTTACTCTATTAATCACATCCTGAAGGTGCTGCTTAAGTAGTTGAAATAGTTTACACCTCAAAAGCAGACACCCCTCACCTCCTCCCAGTAACCTGAGTACTTCATGAGGACCCTCTACACTGAGTGGGTTCAGCACCATGCATTGCTTCTCCAGATGGAGAACCCTCATCAGAAGTTTTAAAAGCCTGACTAACTATAAAATCCCAGTCTGTACATCCTTTAGGGCATTTTTTCTAATATGTCTCTTCAGACCAGTGTTCTAGATTAACTCACACAAAACAGTCACATAAAAATAGTGGGACTTGATGTGAATCAATCAAATTATTAAAGAGAAATATTTTCACCTCTTTGTTTTATTAGGATTTTGATTATAGGACTGCAAAATGAGGTAAAAGGTACCTGTAATAACCTTGGTAAAACTAGAATTTGGAACATGCTTTCACAAACTTATTAAAGTTCAAGCATCAGGGAAATTTGGGTCATGAAGTAAGTTTTGGCAGGAAAATGTTCAGAAGTTTACTGCATTATTTTAATACAGCAAAATACGCTACTAAGACTCTAAGATTAATTTACTATTTAGCCTAACCAAATTTGGGGAGGAAGATATTCACAAAGTGACCGAAAGAAACCTCAATATACATTAAGACCCATTTCTGATCTCTGGAGAAAAATAAAAAAATTAAAATTTAAAAAAAAAAATAAATAAATAAACAGTCAGGAATTGCCTAAGATGTTATTTGGCATAATTGGTTTCAATTTAATTTTGATCCAAAATGAAAAAACTACACAGAATTTGTTTATATTGGCCACACTTCACAAATAAATGAGGCTGGTGAAAATCTTATGCCTGCCAAGAAAGAGCCCCCCTTTAATTATTGGCATTTCAATGCAATTAGAGAATTCAGGTTTAAAAATTAGACTGACTGATAAAAAGCACATTCTTCATAAATATTTAACCTTCTTCAGTATGACAGTAATTATAGTGTGGAGCTCAGTAGCTGCATATTCCATTTAAAAGATCTGTCATGCCTTCCATTCGAAATGCTTCTTTTCAAAGGTTTGCAGTGCCAAGATAAAAAAAAAAAAAAACCCTCCCCCAAGGTGGAAACTTGGACTAAAATCTCATCTTCTTAAAATTATTTTTAATGGTAGATTCTAAGGATGAGACTGTTTGAAATATAGTGAGATTTTACAACCATTGCTTTATTTTCCTGAGTAAAATATTTGATAACTTTGGGTAGTCATTCAAATTTTACACTCTAAGAATATCTGGAAAAAACCTGCAAAATAATTTCAAAATTAAATCACTGATTTTCATGTTTTTTGTATTGTAACATCCTTTGATCCTACTGATACCATTTCCTCATTTAAAAAATACTTGAAATAAAGATAAAGTATTTGCTGTTCAATACAATTGTTTTAGAGTAAATGAAATGTTTCTTTTCCATGGACTCTAGATAACCAAAGAAAACTGTTATTCAGCTTTGGATGGGTATAAATACATTTTGATGAATAAAACCATATTTTCCTGTTATGGAACACTCAGGAATATCTTTGAGGATGGTTTTGATAATGCTCAACTCAAAATTGTGAGTTTTTTAACTTGGGGAAGCTAATTCAGCTGTCTGAAGTCTGACAGTCTGGGTGTGGGGTAAAGAGGGAAAAGAGAAAGTGCTAAACCTCAGCTGTATTCATCAGCTAAGTAGAGATAACAGGTCTTGCCAGGAGAGGCAGGTATTTGTGGCTGTGCTGGCACCCAGACATTTGACCCAGGTTTTCACTTGCGACAGGAGTGGGATGTCTAATTCTCTTGCCAGGGCAGAGTCTTGGTTTGTCACTGAGCAGTTGCAGTCAGAGCACCTCAGGAACAACCTAGACTTCCCTCTTGCTTGCAAGGGGAGAGCAGAAGCGTCTCCCAGGAGCTATTTTCCCATTCTCTGCCCACACAGTGTGGATAAGAAACTAGGCTAGTTTGTGTGTAGGTGGTTACAGGGAGGAGATAAATAAAGACACATATGTTTATATGGCACTTTATCTCTACTGGAAGTCAGTCAATTTGGAGTCCAGCTTCTGCTTATGCAGCTTTGAAAAGCTTCTTGTCTGTCCTTGGAGTTGAACTCTTATTAAAGAGAAAACTTCTCTCCAGCTTTATGACTGTACAGGTGAAGAGTAACTGGATTAGCCAAAAAAACGCAGTCAAAATTTGAGTTTCACTTGAGATTCTCTTAAGCACTGAAAGTTTTAATGAGACATCTGTGCTTCACTTCATCCCTCTTCTAGGGTTTTTTAAAATATGAAGAACCTTTCTCTTTTTATTCATAATAGCTTTAGCTGTAGTTACCTGGGTACTATCAGTGACTATTATTATTCATTTACATTTCTTTGCATCTATGACAGTTAATGTCACTGCATTTTTGTCACTGTAGCATTTAGTTAGTGTGAGAATTTTCTGTAACTTTTGACAGCCACCCTAAATATTTCTGGTTTAAATATGATATCATAAAAATCATATACAAATTCTCTTATTTCCCTATTAATATTTTCCCATATTTTTTTTAATTATGCTACACAGCATTTGGATCTCAGTTCTGTCTTCTGTTGTCACAACCAAGTATATACTCTACCTTCTATTTCATACCTTTTAAACACTTGCTGACCTATAAGGGGACTTTTCTTTATTTCCTGTGATAGCTTCATTTCTCCAGAAATATTAGTTTGATCATCCCTACTGATATGCTGTTGACTTCAGAAGACCCCTAGCAGATGTGTGAATTAGGAGTTCCTCCTGTAGAGCAACTCTTCCCTCAGATAACCTCTCACCATTTCTCCATTAACTCTAGTACACAGGATACTCATCATTCACTATAAAGTGTGTTTACCTGGTTAAGTAATGATTTCATATTTCTACATTTTCTCTGAGAGAATGCTTAACATATATTTAATATGCAAAAGGATATTGTCATTTAGATGGTATTAAGCTAAGTAGACAAAAAGGCTGCATGAATCTACACATCTGTCTAGTAAAAAAGCCAGGTTAATTGACCCTTGGTTTCTTCAGATCCTTTTTGTTTCTTCAGAAAGTTTAGTATCACACTGGCCACCTTCCATTACTTCTGTATTAAACAATGCAATTAAAACCACAGTTGTTGACCAAATTCACTTCATTAGGACCCATTTCCCTTACTACTACTCTAAATTTACTGAATTTCAGAGAGGGAAATAACAGCAAAAACAAAGAGTGAACAATAAAAAATAGTGAAGAAAGGAGGAAAGAAGTCTAGATGCCATTCAGACACACAAGGACACATGAAATTTAAAAAAAAAGGGGGGGATTGAAATGAAGCAGAAGAATAACTTTTTAAAAAATGTATTTTTTCTACTACTGACAACTGTCCCATTCTCAACACTGTGCAGCAGATAGAATTCACTTTCTAGAAAGTCACTGCTCTACTTGCAAGTCCATCTCCTTTCTAGGATTACAAAAGGGGAGGTATTCGCCTCTCCTATTGGGGAACCAGGACCGATTCTATTGATGTGCAGCTTTCCTGAATCAAAATCTATGAAAAAATAAAAACTGGAAAAAGAAGTAATCTTCATTCACTGTTAAAAAATTGGTTTCCCTCTAGAATTAAAACATAAGTGACACAGTGATGCTTGAAGCAGGAATCTGGGTGACAATTACTTGGAAATAAACAAGCAGGTCATACATTCATAAATTTGAAAATATGAGGGGAAAACAAGCATGCTTTTCTCAATAAGATATGCTTATCTGAGGATGAGGTTGTCATTACTGGGGCTGGGCTACCTCTCTTGCATGCACTGTGCTATTTCTTCATTATGGTCTGTCACATTTTAACCT
Source organism: Promerops cafer (assembly GCA_013398275.1). Classification (NCBI taxonomy): domain Eukaryota; kingdom Metazoa; phylum Chordata; class Aves; order Passeriformes; family Nectariniidae; genus Promerops; species Promerops cafer. Next base: position 1,010,312 of record VZSE01009346.1, on the reverse strand, counting down.
CTTCATGTAGCCATGGTTGTCAAGTAGCAAAGACCATTCCCTCACATTTGCCTCCAAAAGTATGTTTGCATTCACCTACATGCTCTCCAAATTCTTTGCACAACTTAAGAAGAGACATGAATAAAAAGATTATGGACTAGTACTTTCTTTGAAAAAATCCTAGTTATTAGGAACAGATCATTTTTATAGTTTGATTTCTAGGCAGTGATAATTTTTTGATGTTTAGTTCATCTGGGTCAGCTATTATTTAAACATTGTTAAAATGCAAGAAGCCACAATAAATGAAATTTATTTCATTGAAGTTGCTCAAGTTTATATGATCATAATCATGTAAGTATCAGCATATACGAGTCCATAATTTAAATTTTCTTGAGTTTTATAATCTGAATGCCTCCATAACTCTTGCAGTGAACTGTATCTCTGAGTGTCCATTACAGGACGGTATTGGAAGGCCATAAACACTCAGTTGTCTTTGTCCTTAGCCTCATTCAGTAGTGAACATGTCATCAAAGGTGGATATTACACAACAGCTGAGGCTTAAGCACCAAACAGAAGTGAGAAGCTGTGTGTGTGGATGTGGGACCTCACTGCTGCCACGCAGTCTGGATATGCATGATGGTGTCCCAAGCTACCCGGAGTGCTTAGGCATGCCAAGCACCACATGCTCTAGAAGCTACTGACATGCTGAGAGTAGATTTACACCTTCAAGACGTGTTTCTTTTTCTTGTTGAAAGTAATGTGAACTTAAGGAATTTCCATCCCTGTGCTGCCCTTTGCCACTTAAGCCTCTTGTCCCTACCTCTGCACCAAAGTTTACTGTCTCTTCAGGGACCTTCTCCTTTATCCTTACATAGTATGTGCCAATAAAATTGGTTGCAGACCATTTCTGTGAATTAAATCACTAAAATTATCTTTTTTTTTTTTTTNTTTTTTTTTTTTTTTATGTCCCCTTGGAAATATTTTTTTATCATGTTTTTTAAGCCCAGAATATTTTCATGAAGCCCAGAATATTTTCCCTAACCACTGTCCCTAAGACTGCCCTAACCAAACTCTTACAGAAATCCCGCTCCTTACTTCCTTCAGAAAACTGCTTGTACTAACACCATTATTATAATTAGACAATTATTAATCTTCAAAGAAGATTCAAAGAACTTACAAGACTTTGGCAGACAAAATTGAATTTCAATTAAACCTCAGTTTTAAAGGCAGAAAAAATCCACATGTAAATGCCAGACAGAATAATACATTCTTCATTAATTTATTGCCATATAATAAGTAAAAAGTATAACTTCAATAATCAGTTATCAGTAAAATTCCTGACCTATATAAAGGAAACAACTGAGTGTGTAAAAGTACAAGAAAGATTCAGTTCTTGTCAACAAATATTTCTGAATCTTTATGACAAAGGTGGACACAGAGAGGGTAGAAGGGAAGGCACATAAATGAAAATATTTTCAATTACTAGATGCAATTCCAAATGATAGATATTTTCAGAAAATTCACGTAGCAAGATAATAACTAGAAATAAATGTCTAATCATCGAGCAGCAAAGCAGAGAATGTGGTTGCTGTTAAGAGTCTAGAAACAGAATCAAAGAGGAAAATAAAGAAGATGGAAAATTCAAATAGGAGTACAAAATATTTCAGACCAGAAATAGAGGTGTGATGAGGAAAACTACATGTGAAGGATGGAGACAAAAGATGAGGAGAAGAGACACCCTCTTCTTTCTAAAATATTTGTTGATTTTTTCTTCAAAAAACTGTGTGAGGTTATAATAGAAATAGGAGGTTATATTTTGCATTGAAAGCCACAGAAAAGGATACAAGATAAGATCTCTAGTGTTAGCATACAAAGTGTCTCAGCCCAGGTCTATAAAATGTCACAAATGAGATTTCCACTCAGCAAAACCAATGCTTGTGTGTCAAAAGAAAAAAGGTTGAATGATCTGTTATCAGGAAATAATTCAGTGCCATTGACTTCAAAGAGAGATGGAGAAATTAACATCTACCAAACCTGGCCTGACCCATTAGCTCCCATACTAACAAGGGGTTACGAAATTCTCTGCTAATTTGTGACAAGCTTAAAATAACTCTGACTGTTGCAGCTCAGAAAGTGTAAGATGAAACAAGACCAGCTGAATGAAGAAAGTTCATTTTTATGAGAAACAGCTCTTCATTCTCCTTGCAAAAGCAACACCTAGTGCTAATAATCTCACTAGAGTTTTCATATGTGTACAGTGAGCATAAATACACTGAGAAAGGACCAGTCCTGTCTGCAAATCTGAGGAACACAAATATATTCAGGAAGGACAAAATCTTCTTTAATGTCTTAACACAACAATTAAATAAATTTCTCCAGTCTCATCTAACTCGTACTGGCTCTACTCATGGCGACTGATGCTGTGTGTCCTGGTACTTTGAAACTCCATGTGTGAGAGGTTTAAACTCTGTTTAAACCTGAAAGGGGATGGCCCTTCTGTCCAGAAGATTTACTTCCTTGCTTCAGGTTTGGCCAAAAGAGAGTGACCCTGACTTAGTGTCTATCCCTGCAAATTACTGGAAGAGTGAGCTGGGCTGAAGCTCTGACCATGCCACTGACAAAACAGCTTTTAGTGATTTTCCCATTCCTGGTAGAGTTAGGAAGTTAGTCACTGGACTGTTACATCAGTGTAGAAGTGTTCTAGAAGAACAGGGTGTGGACAGAAGCAGGTAGGTTTCCTACAGAGGACAGCACATCTACTGGCAGGTCACCCAGTTTCTCAGCAGTGCGTCAGAAAAGCTAAACATAGCCCAATTCTGGCAACTGCAGAATAGCAACTGAAGAAGCCACAAGTAGCAGCTCTTTACAGCTCCCTGCAAGAGAGCTGGAAACGTTTTGGTCATGGAAACTGAGCAAAGCCAAGATGGCTGTGCTGGCTGGACGTGCCCAGGGATTTGTAAACCACCACTACTGTGGTATCCAGAGAGCTCAAGCAGGTTCATCAATGTTTTACTTTCGAGAAATCTATATATGATTCTTTCTGGTTTTATTTCATCAGAAAGACAAGCGTTCAATACATTCCTTTCTAAGAGAAATGAGTTTCATTTGTTCAAACGCAGAAAGATTTTTAAAATCTTCTGTCTCCTACTGAAGGTAATTACATATTGCAATGAGCCTCAGTACATGGGCACCCAACCATAACATTAAATATCCTGAGAATCTGTGAAGCTTCAATGTCTTTGCTAGTTTGGGCTCGGAAATGACTTCAGAAAATTAACCTTTTATTGGAGAAAGGTCTGTAGAAAAACAAGGAAAGTGCAAACAGGCAAATTATTAACCTGTAGAATTTAATATGTATATTCAACTTTGCTGTTTCAACAGGAACTTTTGTACCACAAAAACAAAGTTCTAGGACTGGATCAAGCTGTTGGGACTGCACATGAGGCAGAACATCAACCTCTCTCATTAACATCTGTGTGTCTTGCTGACTATAGGTAGCTAGGAACACAGGAAGACCTGGGAAAAAAAATCTAGAAAAAAAGAAGAAAAACCCCAAACCTCTAAATACAATAAAGTTATGAAATTGAACAAGAGTTTTTTAGAACTGCTTAGACCATTAAAGCCACAGAGCCTACACACAACAGAAAATATTTCATTCCAAATATATGATCTGCTTATTCTTCCTGTCCTACATGGAACTTCTGTCTCCTTCCAGCTCTCTGGGAACTGGAATTTCAGGAGGTATTTCTTTTTACCTCCACGTGAAGATCTTCCACTTTATAAAAATAATGAAATATTCATTGTACATTAGATTTAATAAATCATCATGTAGGGCACACACCTGAGAGGACGGAAGAGAACATATATGACTTTTTTAATACACAATTTTATCTTGGAGAATAAAAATATTTCTGGGGAATGGAGAGGGGGGAGGAAGGAAGTTGCTGAAGACTGTACACTTCCTTCAAGAACTGGAGTTCTTTCAAGTAAATTATCATTTTCCTAGAGAAAAAGTTTGTTGCAGATGTTCAAGTCATTCCACTGCTAAGAACTCCATCTCACATCATTCTAGCTAGCAGACAGCTCAGGAATTTGCACTGCTCTAATGTCACTTCCCTATTCCTTTGGCAACCCACCAAAAAACAGAGCTCTCCTTTAACTATTGTTTTACCTGTACCCTTAACTGTGCTGCCAGGCTTCCCTGCTATGCTTCCCGTGGTTCCAGTGGGAGCTGCCTGCACACACCAGCCGTGCTACAGAGAAACCACAATAAGGCTGACAGACAGTGCTCATAAATGTTTTAAGAGCTCCACGCTGGAGTTTCCTAAGGTACAGTATTTCAAATACTTCCACTGTACAGGAAATCTCATGTTTCTTATTTTCTGCTCAAGTTAGGAAGAACATTAAAAAAGAGAAAGGTCCTGAGGAGTAGACATACAATCTCCTTCACTGATTTTCTTTTAAACTTTGTTTTCAACCCTGAAACAGATAGCCAGCCCAACAGACACATACTCAAGCTCTGCCATTACATAAATTGGCCAGAAAATTGATCCACTGATGTTTTCCATTAAATAAAAATAAATACATAGTTAGAAGGTGCTTGCTCCTCACAGCTTACTTTCTGTTACAGAATTCCCCTGGGGGCCTAGTTGGTGCAAATCTAAAATTACAGTTCCTAGAGTGTGTTTGGTGAATGCATCAGTGACATTTTAAAAGATATTTTACCTCATTTGTTGTCTTCTGTCAACAATTAAAAAAAAAAAAAAAAATTAAATAAAAGGCATGCTGCAGACCCTAGGCTTTTGGAATCCAGAAACTCTAAGGAGAAGTTACCAAATAAACTACATGACAGTAACAGACACTGAGCACAGCAAAAGTACCAACAAATAATCTCACTGGGAAAGAAAGAATCCATGAGCAAGGAAGAAACTGGGCATATGTAAAACATTTAACATCCTTAGGATGAAAAATACTCACTGATAGAATTCCTCTCTGTAGGAAAATATGTCCCTTTAACAAAGAAAAAATGGAGAAGAGGTGTTTGCAACTTCTCCTTCCCCACAATTTCAGAGGAAAATTCCACATATTTTGCTGTGGGGTCACAGTGCATTATATGAGCTTTCTAAACATCTACTGTAACCTGGTGTGGTGCTTCAGGTAACTGTTGATCCTAGCTGGTCCTCAGCTAGGGTTCAGGAACCACAACAAAGTAAGTATCACAGTAATAACAACAGCAAGGCAGGTTTTGCTTTCTGATTCAATACCATGATGCAATCTCACCTCACTCTTGATTGGTGATGAAAAGTCCCTTCTGTTCCTACCATTTCCACAGCACTGAGTGAAACCATCCTTTCCAAACACAACAAATCTGACATAACATTTGTAATGAGATATTAACTGTAGTATAATGGAAAAAGAACTTCAGAACTTTACAAAACTGCCCATGGTTTTTAATGATTGCACATCAAAGAATGTCAGGGTAGGGAGTGCAAATGAGACTACAATAACTAAAACAAAGACAGAAGAACAAAGAAAAAAAGATAAAAAGAGGCAACAACACTGATACAGTCGTTAGAACATTAGTAGAAAAATAGCACTTGCAATTTTTCAAGTGATTAAGCTCAGATACTATTCATTAGGGTTACTCCAGCATTCTGAACAATAACATTTGGCATTGGGAACAAGTTAAAGTGTATTTTCCATGAAGAGTTAGCATCAATATATCCTTTAAGGTTCAGTAAATAAAACCCAAACTTCAGCACCTGTGTAACTGAACATGGATTGTACCTTTTAGTAAAATGAAAATGTTTAAGGTTTCAAATTTTAGCATATATATAATGAGCTTTTGACAAGCTTGTTCAAGTTTTATACTAAAATATTGATATCAGAAAAGAAATCATGCTTTATATACAGTTGTGAATTTATTCTTCATCCAATTATATTTTAGTGTGTAATCAAAATACTGCATCCAATTATACATATTACAGGATAATATTACTGGAAATTAGATACTGTCTTCCTAGTACCTACCCTTTTTCTCTAATTTTATAATACTCCTCTAGGTCCTAAAGTCAACAGTTTGAGGACTCTGTAAGAAGTGGGGCCATATGAGAGCCTTACTCAAAGGAGCTTGAAAAAAAATTTATTTCTTTTTCCCAATTAATAGAAAAGGGTGGTGTTTGTTACCAAATACATCTACGTGCTTCTAAAACAAGCTAAAATCAGATCAGGCTAAGACAAGCCCAGACAAGATCCCACATTCCTAGACTTTTTACTAGTACTGAAAAAAATTGCTCTTACTGGGCTGCATCTATGATTAAGACATGTAATACTTGAGTACAGCACAAGAGAAGGGTAGGTACACAGACACTGTGCCTTGCTACAGACAGTGGACAACCTATTGACTGTCACTGGGAATATATGAACCCTAAATGTAACAGAATTAAGTTATACACAAACCTACCATCAGAGCTATTTTGAAAATCTGTAACCACATCAGCATGCCAAAGCATAAGTATAGTCACATTTCTCTTACTTCTGACATGTGGCTGATGTCTAGAATAACAGAACTGTGTCTGTTACTTCAGTGTTGTACAAATTTTTTAAATCATGTTTCTACGTATTAAATATGCAGAATAAGATAACTTCTCCTGAAGTCAGATGGCTTTGCTAGTGGAAAGTCATGCCTCTCTTAATTATTTAGAACTTTTGAAGAATTATCAGTTGAAAGTACAAAAAGGAATGGAAAAAAATCTATTTGAATATTTTAAAAGCCTAGGAGAAGATACTCAGAAAATTAAACTGACTGTATAATTTTTCCCATGGGATTTTAATGAAAAATTATGTGCAGAAAGGGTTAGTTGTTAGCACAGTAGGTGTTAACAGTTTGGGAAAAATTCAATGATGCAGTTTATTTTAAAATACTGTAAACAACAAAGCTTGTGGAAGACAAAAAATTGTGTTAATTGGTTTTAGACAAGTTAAAACTGAAGAAAATTTAGATGCACAAAAAGACAATAGGGATTCAGAATCAAATTACCTCAAAATTTGATGACATTTATATAATCTTTGATACTATAAAAACTTTCTCTTAGCTACCTTCCCAGATTTAGGATTAAAATTTGACCAGAACAATATCTTATATAATTTACTTTTACGCCTCTCGGTGCGATATGTAGTCAAGTAGAGAAAATATACTTCATGAAATGGACTTCTGGTCCAATTTTGGACCAGAATGCATTCCAATGTATACACTGCTAACAAAAGACATAAAGAAATATTTAGGGAAAATTTGCAGTTTCTTACTCAGATAAATTTAATAACATTTTGGAGTTTATTGTGTTTGTATGGTTGGGTTTTTGTAGCAGGAGGGCTGCAGGAGGGACTTCTGTGAGGAGCTGACCGACGTTTCCCCTGTGTGTGGCAGAGCCAATGCCAGCTGGCTCTAGGATGGACTCACCAGTGGCCACGGCTGAGCCCATCAGAGATGTTGGTGGCTCCCCTGGGATAGCACAGTTAAGAAGGGAGAAAAGCTGCACAACTGAAACTGTAAAAAGGAGTGAGAATATGTGACAGGAACAGCCCTGCCGACATCCTGGTCAGTGAAGAAGAAGGGGCAGGAGGTGCTCTGAACGCTTGAGCAGAGGTGTTCCTGCAGCCCATGATGAAGACCATGGTGAGGCCCTGCAGCCCATGGAGCCCACGCTGGAGCACGTGGATGCCTGAAGGAGGCTGTCACCCCATGGGAAGCCTGTGCTGGAGGAAGCTCCTGACATGACCTGTGGCCACATGGGAAGAGGAGCCCATGCTGGAGCAGGACTGCTGGCAGGACTTGTGAGCCCACGGGGAACCTGAGCTGGAGCAGCCTGTTCCTGAAGGACTGCACCCCATGGAATTGACCCACACTGCAGCAGTTCCTCAAGAACTGCAGCCCATGGAAAGGACTCGTGTTAGAGAAGTTCATGATGACTCCAGGAGAAGTCACATGTCTCCTGTGAAAAGGACCCCACAGTTGAGAAGGGGAAGAGTGTGAGAAGCCCTGTCCCCGTGGAGGAAGGAGCAGCACAGGCAGCATATGATGAAGTGACACAGCTGCTATTCCCCATCCACCTGCACCACTGAGGGGATGAGGCAGAGAGTTCAGGAGCACAGCTGAGCCCAAGAAGGAAGGAATTAGAATTATTCCATTCTGATTTGATTAGCAAAAAATTAAATCTTTTTTTTCCCCAAGTCAAGCTTGTTTTGCCCATGACAGTCCCTGGTGAGCAAAAACTCCTTGTCTTTATCTTGAAAAGATAAAAAGGGTTTTCATTGCATTTTCTCTCCTCTGTCCAGCTGATGAAGGCAGTGATAGAGGGGCTTTAGTGAGCAACTGGAGCCCAGTCAAGAACAACATAACACACTGTTATTGGGAAAATGTATGGGAAGTTGCCAAACAAGAACAGGGGAAATTATAGGGTTGTACTGTCTCTTGCACAAATTTTAAATAATAAGCAAAAAGAGGGCAAGAATATAGTCAGAGAGATATTAAAAAGTAAACTAGAGTTGCCATGTGAATCAGGCCTCTTTGATAAAAAAGTGAGTTATGCTAAATGTTACTTGTACTGGAAGTCGAGCAATAAATTCTAAGGTCATTAAAATACTGAATTTAAATACATTAAGTACAGTTCAGCTGAATTTATTGCTGTTTGCCAAATTTCTTGAGTTATGTCACGACCAACTCTCAACTTCAGGCTTGACTTAAAAATTGACATTTTCATGTCATAAGTGCTTGAGCAGTTCTGTAAAATCCAGGGATAAAAATATTTGTGTGGTGTTGTAGCATCTCAGGTTTTCTGTTTCAGTTTGCATCTCGGGGTTGAACTTGTTAGTGCTGTGGTCAGGAATAGAATAACATGTTGGACTGACTAACCCAGAGATTCTGATTCAGTTATTCTTGAGTAGCTGACATGAACAAACAGATGACATTTTATCTTGAGATTACTGATACATGAATCGTGAAACACAACCTCTCAGTTACTTCAAATTTCATCTGTTGTTTTTAAAACACAGCATCTACTTCCCTTTCATCTTAAAAAGTCTGCAAATAGCAAGATAACATGTAATCCCTATACAGTAGCCACCCTGCAGTCTAGAGCTTATCAAAGATTATTGTGTAGGGGTTTTTCTTGTCATGGACTTGGTTTTGTTGGGTTTTTTAATGCTGAAGTAAATCTGCAATTCATGTGAGCTTGGCTCATTAAACTTCAGTTCTGTAACAAAAAATATGAACATGAAAATGGAACAAAAATTTGCCCTTGCAGAGAAGACAATCAATTGCATATCAGATTGTGTTATCAAGAGTGTGGACAACAGGTCCTGGGAGTCGACAATTCTGGTTTAGCTGACACTTGTGAGACTGCATCTGTAGTACTGCAATCGAGTTTTGGGTTACTTGAGATAAGAAAGATGTTGTCATGCTGCAACTAGTACAGGAAATATGACACTAAAATATACAGGGAGTTGGAACATGTGATTTATGAGAAGCTGGAAGAGCTGTGTTTGTTCAGCATTAGAAAGAGAAAGCTTAGGGGACATCTTGCTATGCACAGCTACTGCCTAATGCAAGGATTTAGAGAAGGTGGAGACTCAATCCCTTTGCAAAGGTATGCACAGAGTCAAGAAATACTTTCTTACCTCAGTGAGAGTCTTGTATTCTCAGACTGTCATAGCAGGGCCAAAAAAGAAGATCTCTAAAATTCTGAACTGTTTTTTAATTTAAAAAAAATATATTTTGAACTAGCTTATTTTTACTAGCATTGTTACTATACTCTTCTAGAATTCTCATTTTCATGCTGAGAGATGCACATCATGCTTTATCACAAAAAAATACCTATGTGGAGATGAGAGATTTTAAGTTACAAATGATTAATGATTGTTGAAGACCATCAATTTTCAAATATCAATTGGACAAACAAAGACATATGATCCAAAAGTGGAGAAGTTGCAAAGCCTCACTTAGAAGCAATATGCCCTAGGAGAGAAGAATTTCCCTGCTGAAAGCTACACAAATTGAGATCTGGAAAATCAGATGCCAAATAAGAACAGTCTTCAGTCTAATGTAAATAACCAGTTGGTATTGCTGGGATCTTGGGGAGGATGAAATCCCTCAGCCTTAAAAGTACCTTCTTACTGAGTGAGCATTTTGCCATGTTGTGCTTGTTTAAAAAAAAAAAAAAATTAAATTAAAAAAAATTTTAAATACTTTAAAATGCATGCAAAGATTTAATAAAAATACTAAGCCTCATGGATTGCTTGCTTTCTCACATGGGTCCAGAGTACTTTAAGTACTGTACAAGATAAACAGTATTATTTCCCTCTTTGAAACAAAGAAACTGAGCCAACGATGCTAAATGACTGGACAAGACACCAATTTATCTTGGACTTAGACCTGGATTCTCTGAATATCAGTCCACGGACCAAGCCAGTAACCAAAACGGATTCCTGGCAGTATGTTCCGAGCATGTCAGTATAATTTCATAGATTTTGTATGTAAAGTAATAAGCTTTATGGGTTTTTTCACTTGGGGCAAAAAACCCAACAAGTGCGATCAGTTTGTGTTCTAAGGTGTAGGCAAATTGGCTGATCATGACTCTATTTAATGTCCACTAGCATTTATATAATCCTTTTCTATTTATGTAAGCAGCCGCTGCATTTCAGTTTGTCCTGTCAGCTTCCTTGAGTCCTGCTACATATCTTGGCAAGAGCTGCTGTATCCCTAAGGGAATCAGAGATTACTTGTTCAAATGGAGCTGCTGCTATATTGGAGAGAGTCTTCATAACAATGGGCTACTTTTCCTGTGGATGGACTTCTTTGTTCCCCTTTATAATTAATTTGAAACTAGAACATGTCACAAAACTAAATGCAGAGTATCAGTTTCAATGGGAAGGCATCTGCAGTAAGTGTACTCCATATGGAATTAGTTTCTCTATTCAGAATGTGAATGCAGTACATGATGTCATTCAAGTAGGATTCAGATTCAGTATCATCTGCAAAAAGAAAATACATTGTATTAGCACTCAGTTTTGAAACCTTTTTATGAAAAATGTAATATCTTGTTACCACAGTTAAGATAATTAGATGTAGTTTAAAGGGACACTATCATATGAAAGAAGTTTTGTGATTCAGCTCACTAGTGTTTTATGTTTTGCCATTGACTGATGACATCAGCACTGACTGAAGTTACTGGAACAGTAATGTGCAACACAGAGCAGACTGACAGGTGTTACATTTGACTTCTATTTGTAGAATTGTACTTCAAGTCCAGATCTATTAAAAAGTAAACTTAACTAGTAAAGTGCCTTGCATGTCTGGAATCACTATAATATCAGAATACGCTGAATTTGGTGGATTTTTGTGGGAATCAAAATATCTGAAACAGATCTTCAAACTTTTCTACAGGGGAAGAGAGACAAAACGCAAAGACATAAAACTAGTATCTACCTACTGTAGGTAGCATTATTATTAGCAACAATAATGAAGCAACATACAATAGATCAAATAGCATCCCCTCTATGCACCCTAAAAGGATTAAATTCACCTTGCTGCAGAGGATAAGAACAAAGTTAATGTACTGTATAATCCCCACGTAAGTCCAGAAAGCTGTGTTATTTCAGTTGCTTTTCAGACAGGAAGGCAAAAGCAAGGATACTGCTTTTGGGAAAAATAATTTATCTCTTTGAATTGATTTAGCATGCGTGCTTAGAGTCAGGGTAAGCACACAGCACTCACCCTAACAATTGCTTTGCAATGCATAGCACACCCAGATGAAACATCGAAGACCCCTTAAAGGGTCAACTTCTTCCACTGACAGTGTTTGTTAAGTCCAAATAAAGAAACAGCATTTAGCCAGCTATGTAAGTGCTTTGCATGGTAGACAATATGCATGTTTAACATCTTGACTGTTTAAAATCACTCATGAGTAAGCTAAGTTAGTTATGCTTTACTCTGTGGTCACACATTGATCTTTTTGAGTAACTGACTGAGAAAAATCCAAACAAATTATTTCTTTTTCCTTTTATTTTTTTTTATATAGTGAGAAAAGACGTGATAAACTGTTATCTGATATCTTTATTTCAGACTATATATTGATGGAATAAATGACCCAAGATAATTGCAAAATTGGTGTTGATAGAGGTGCCACCTTTTAAATAAAAAACAGAAATGGGGACCAAAACACATTAGTTGCTAAATTTTCATAAATATATATGCAACAGAGGTGAAGAGAACTATAAGGCAGGTGCATATACACAAAGAGATGCACAATTGCACAGTTAGTTTATGCAAGCCATTATTATGATTGCAGATGCAAATGGTAAGTCAGCTGTTTAACTGTTCATTTACTCATGTAAGTACTGTTTTCCTAAGCAATGACATTGTATATATGTAAATTGAGAAGCAATCTGATTTGTTAGTGTTGTACTCGCTTTGCACGGGGGTAAATAGCTACCAAAGATGAAAGAAAATAGAAAATCATGGCTGTAAAGTTGAATGGCATTAATTATTGGTGGTGCTGCAGCTCTTTATATTGCAAAACCTCTTCCTGGTTAGCTGCACATTCAATAGGAGAGATGATTATAAAGGAAAAACTGTGGGGGAAAAAAAAGACGACTGCAAGAACAAATATTTCAAAGCTTCTGCAAAGATAAAAAATGTCTATTGCCATATTCTAGAATTTCTCAGACAGAAAGACCTCTTCTTGGATATAAACTACTTCCATTACATTGACTATTTTTCTGTCAGGAGCATATGTATTGATATACACCCTGTTTGTTTCATTATGAGACTCCTAGTGAGACAGGAATATCTGCCAGTCAAAACCAACATAAGCAGAAATGCCTCTTAATTTAAGATGCATCTTTCAGTCAAAAAATATGATGGGTGTTCAGTTATGCAAAAGGTCTTGCTAAACCCAAAAGTAAGCCCAAACGCCTGAGGTACAAATAACTATAAAGACTTTAATAAAACTTCCATCTCCATGTTTTTTATACTGTTTCTGGCTCCCTCCATGTGCCTATTCCCTGGAAGCTCCTTCATACTGTCATTTGGTGTTGCTCAGGGCTGTCCTTCTCTCCAAATGCCAGTCCTAATCCAAACCCTAACTTTAGCATGAATCCTAAACCTAAACCTAGTGCAGGGGCTGAGACTTGGCCTTAGCTCAAAACACAATGCATGGCAAGAAGAAAAGGTTCTCAGGAGAGCCCTGAAATCCAGTACTTTCTTTGGCAGTCACTTCCCAGCCCCATTCAAGTTACAGCTCTAGGCTTTTTCCTTCACCCAGCAATAAATACACAAGTTACCTTAATCTCAGGAGGTGATAGAGACAGAACCTAGAGGTGCAGCTGGAAGGATATAGGGATTTGTGACATGGACTCAAAATAAAACAGCATCCTAGGTATAATGTGTAGTGCTAAAGTTGGGAAAGAAAAAAGGAGCACAGCTGCAGCTGGAGCAGGGAAAAACTGGAAGAAGCACTGGACTATAAAAGCAATTCTTAAATGAGAATTTCTTCCTCTCTGTGGCTGAAAACCTTGGTCTCAGGGTCCTTGTGGCACTAGGGTAAGGATTAGGATAAAGGTAAGGGTTGGAAGAAACTCACAGTATAAAGCAGCAGTTGGCATGGGGCTGATAAGTGTCTCTGAGAGGAAAGAGCAGGCTCCAAAACACCTCTTTCCTGACAATTGTTCATATCAGACATTGGGCTGGCCTTTTGGAAAGGCTCTGCTCTTTTACCCATTGGTTAAGTGCTTTTGATCCCTCTTGGTGCTGCATTAAGTAGACTTTGGGGAAGGCAGAATACCATTATTATAATTTTTAATGACACAATCAGAATTTTCAGTGTAGTTTAGGAAAGCATTTCAATATGAAAAGTATGTAATGAGGATGAACAGGAATTATTTAGCATAATAACACAGGAAATATGTAAAGTGATGGGCTTGGGGACATGAAAAAAGAGACGAAACAGTAAAAAGAAAGTTTAGCTCAAGTCTCAAGGAAAACTCTCTCCCTTTAAGATTCATTAATCAACTACATAGGTGAAAGTGTTCCTCTTTATGATACTGAGTAAAGGATGGGATGCTAAAGATTAGGCATTTGACAAGATATATTGGACATGGCTTAAAAAGTCTTTTCAAAAATTATATCCCTTTAAAAAATGCAGTTTTCACACTCCATTTAACATTATAAAAAGAGTACCTTTGAATGCTTCGACTAAAAACATAGATACCATTTTGTACAGAATAAAATTCTTTGTTTTTCAGTGTTTTCCATTGCCTCTAATAGGTGATATAAACTACTTTCCCTGTTTAATAATTCAATATTTTATTTTTCTCTGATTCCCTATCCACATTTTTTGAGGCTTTTACAGTAGTAAGGATTTTATTTCTCACTAGTTGAACAAATTTAAAGATTGAAAAGCTTAAAACATCAGGGACCAGAAGTTCTAAACAAATTTGGTTCTGAGAAGAGAAGGGATTAGTCTCAAGGGAAATTTAAGTAGAAAGTTAATGTTATCAGGACTATTGAAAACATTATTTTCACAATTAATTTAAAAAGAAAATAAATAGTTCCTGCCTAATTTATGAGTATTTTGGGTACATTTATGGGTGCCTTTCTTTGCATTCATGTGGCTTAATGCATGCATGTACCTTGCCCACCCACTACTTATTTAGACTCATGTGGAAAGGTTTCAGTACTATTTCTGCAAAAGAGGCCTTTCATGGTACGCATGGAATAAGTTAATTTAACAAGGCCAAAATACCATGATTCCTTTAGATACTCCTAAATGGCAGCTTTGTCTATGTTCCAGTGACTGACACAAATTTTCTACTACAGAACCTTGCAGGTGTCTGGAGTCAGTGAAGCCTGGTGTTTAGATTCCCTGGGCCAGGAGCTGGCAATGGCTGAGATTCACCTCTCCTTCCTCACTCTCCCTACCATTTTATTATAGCTTTTGGTTCACATTACACTGCCTGCACAGCCCTGAGCTGTTAAGCAGGGTGCAGCAGGTGCCCTTGTTGGAGCAGGCACTGCTGAAGGGAGTCTATGTGTTTAATGACAGCTACATAATCACTGTGGGGAAAGTACTGTGGAGGGCCCCTGCTGCACTGTGAAAGACCCAGAAGAGAGTGGAACAGCTCTCTTTTCTTCTTTGTCTCATTCTAGATGGCCTAGGAATGGTTGGGAAGCTTTATTACCTCTCAGTCCTCTTTTGTTTAGTGTTTGGTGTTTTGTTTTCTTTCACGATTTCAGTTAATGCAACAGATTCCGTGAACAAATCCTTGTGCAAGTGAATATATTTCAACATTCTTTGTGCAAAAGATTCTCTTCTTGGCCAGGGCCAAGCACTGATTTATGAGTCCAAATATGCCAAGAACAATACTGTATGTCAGTCACACAGTATGGTATTAAGTGCACCTTTCTTAAGTATACTCTACTTCCTCAGCACCTTAGAGCTGAGCTTCTCCTGACCTTCTCTAACCTCAACAAAGCTTGCTGCCTGGAGGACTGCTTGGAGTATCAGTTCAGGTACCCTGAATTGGCAGCAAATTCACAAAACACGATTATTCAAAAGATTCTGAACTCCTAATGTTCATAGCAACTGATGGCCACAGGTTAGGATCCATCTTCCTCATAGATCCAAAGTTTTTAGATGTTGCATAGGCACTCTGATACTTCACTCAGCCAAGACACTGTGAAACTGTAGACATCACCAGATGTTTAAATGCCTGCAGTGAGTTACGTACAGGGAAGGAAGAAGTTTTAGACAATTTTTCTTAAAGTGTTCAACAGAACTTGTAGCTCTTATCCCTGCAAATAAATAGGGACAATCTTTTCCTTTTCATTCAAAATTTGTTTATTTTAGCATTTTGGATTTTGCTAGAAGGCTTTTTCCTTCACTGCAGTGACTTATTGAGTGGTGACCTACTGGAGGACAGAGCAAGGGTCTTCTAAAAGCTATTGTACAGGAAGAGTAACAATACTTTACACCATCAACTAGTTCATAAGGCTCATCATCTTCACATATAGGAACAAATTTGTGTGCCACTGATTCTGAAAAGACTCAGTTCCAAAACTGTAGAAATTTGGTTTTGCAGATTACACAGTCAAAAAAAAAAAAATACATTTAAATGCACTGTAGATCCCACACATTCAGTTATTAAGTAACTCAGGAATTGCATTTCCTAGGTTAGACTACTCTGATTTTTCTTCTCTTCCATCACCATGGCAGAATTATATCACTGAAAGTACACAAGAGTAGAGGTTATTTCTTCTGTTGCTTTGAAACAATGAATGGGAAAGGGAGCTGAAAATTGAAGCAGTTGCTGCCAAAGTTGTGCATAAGTCTGCAGAGAATTTTTCTGCCAATTACTTTTTTATCCTGCCTATATGACTTAAGTTCCCAAAGTGTCCTGTTGCAGACTGTATCCTCCATTAGGCAGTCACTAACATTACAGGGACTAGCAAAAATCACAAAAAAAATTTACATTAACTTTCATCTCATTTGGGAAAATAATTTCCTTTGGCTGTGGTTTACTTTCCAGTTGCAATTTATGCAAATTCTGTATGGACACTAGGTTGAAGAAGGCTCTTAGGTGTGCGAGGGCAGCAAATTTCCTGTTAAGCCAAAAAGGTTCCGTATTTGTGCCAGAAATAGCTGCAATTATTCAGTTACAGGACAAAAAAATATCATCTGCATGACATGACTAATCCAAATAAAGGCCCCTGATTTATAAGACAGAACTGGAGGTTACACTTGTCATTGGAGTCTAAGGGATGTGTAAGCTCCACGTTTTGATTGTAACTCAGGTAGGTCAGCTTCATAATTCAGTCCTATCCTGACAGCCCTGTAGCTATGTCAGGTAGACTTCCACCACCAAATATTTCCCAGGGCTCCAAAGAGACTCAGAATACTGCCACCTATGCTGCCACCACAGATCTTTGCTGCCAACAGAGCTGGTTGTTCCACTTCTGACACATCCAAACAAGCTGTTGTCATGTTCCCCACCAAAGCAAAACCTTTAAACATATTTTGAATATGAGCAATGTTTAAAATTATGTATTTTTACATGAGGAAAAATGAAGCAAAGTCACTAATTAACTTATGTAGTATCACAGACAGACTATAGGAGAAAAAGGTTTTAAAGCTCTAGTCTTATAAACGGAATTGTTTCATGCTACAAAAATGGCATGAGTTAGTGAGGGCAGTAACTTCTAAAATGCTGATGAAGAATAAGAAGAATCATGAACCAAACAGCCCAGTAGCTATGCTGTTTCTTTTGATATTATGTAAGGTACATCATATAAATCAAGTAATTCTTTTCAGAAAATCCTTTTAGAACTTACAGCTTTTGTTGTTTTCTCTTGATGCAGCTTTTTGCTCTGAGTGCTGGCAGCAAAGTGAAATTTACTCACATCCTGATGGCCATGTGGAGCTGGTGCTTCAGTGAGCAGAATTTGAGTAAAGTCTTCTTTGCTGCCAGCAGTCAAAGCAGAACATACAGTATTTCCAGGGAGAATGCCACATTTGGGAATGCAAGAAAATACAGATGGCCAAAGGCAACATAAAAGCTGGGTTATGCAGAGGAAAAAATGAAGCAAGATGAAAATTGGAGCCCAGAGAAAGAAAGGAGAGGCAAAACCAGCCAGGACATAGAAGTGTAGTGAATTTCAGTCAGTGTAAATAAGGACAGGACACTTTCTGCATATTACAGTCCAGTTACCTTTCTATCAACTCTAGATGAACAAACTTCCAAACACAAAATGAAAAAGATCATTATCTTTATAAGTGAAGAATCAATTTTCATTTTGATGCCTTAGGTCATCACTGCATCTTATTTCCATTCTATTTCTCTTTGTAAATATAGTTGTTGCTTTTGCTCAAGCTGACAATCTCTGAAAAACAAACAGCAGAAGAGAGGCCCCTCCTTTAAAGTGAATTCTTGAAGTCTCCTTGGAATATCCATGTAGAAAAGGTACATTTAACTAAACACCTACATAGTAGAGCTGCTAGAACATTTTAGGAATATGGAAAGCTGACAAATCTGTTTCAACAAAGTTGTGAGCTGTACGTTTCTGTGATTCAAGTTCTGAGGAAACAAGACAAAACCTGACCTACCTTACTCTAAAAAGAGCAGTGTTTAAATGCCATTTTTAGTGTCATTTCCTTCTCAAAAAAAAAAAAAAAAAAATTGAAAGCTTTTTAATTCTAACATGGAATAAAAACAAATTTTGAAATCCAAGAAACTTCTATAAAACAGCACTGCTATTCCCTAGCCACTTCTCATATTCTTTGGACTAGCTGAAAAACCATTTTCACTTTAGCAGGTTCACTGTATAATTTTTCCCCCAATATATTGAGAGGGAAGACCCTTTCTTATTTCTTTAGTACAGAGAGGTTTTCAGTTATAAAATTAATTGATTGCTTGCCAACATGCATCTAAATCCAAATATTTGTGCAATTCCACATAAATTCACCACCGCATCTTGCTGTGTGTCACTGAGCTCTATTTTAATGGAATACTTGATGAAGCTGATGTGCATATTTTCAGCCCACACATACAAATTCATCATGAGAATGACTGCCTTCAGCAAACAAAAGAACACATGCAACATTACAAATATAGATACACCTTCCTGAAAATATAGAAAGAACAAAATGAAAGACATAATGGCCAGTGAAAAATCTGCCTGAAATTCAAGGTTCTGAAAAAGTGTCTTTGTCAAAAAAAAGAATGGCAAGTGAAGGGCAAAAAATAAAATAATCATTATTAGAATTATACATAAAATAACTCAATCTGACAATCTGAAAGCAAAAAAATCCCCTATAGCAATCATGAAATTATAGTTTTTGATCCTCGGAGAAATAAGGAGGGGGGTCAGCAGAACTGCCACCTTGGACTTCCAGAGGGCAGATTTTGGCCTGTTGATGGGTTGAGAGGCTCCATCAGGAGAGCATCTTGCGGGTTGAAGGGGTCTAGGAATTCTGGACAGTCTTCAAAAAGGAAATCTTAAAGTTGCAGTATCAGCCCATCCCCTTGTGCCAAAAGATGTGCTTTGGGGAAGATCAGCTGGAAGAAGACCTGGTTATCTTCTGCAGAAGAAGCAACTCTGGTTGAACAGAGCATTCAGCTTTTTTTCTCTCAGCTGGAACTGAGAGAAAAAAAGAGTGTATGACCTTTGGAAGAAGGGACAGAAAACAGGAGAACTACAGGGATGTTGTGAGGTTATGCCAGGAGAAAATTACAAGGACCAAAGCCCAAACAGAACTAAATCCAGCAACCGCTGTAAAAGATAATACAAAGGTTCCTATAAATACATTGGCAACAAAAGCAGGGCTAAGGACAACCTCCATCCTTTACTGGATGCAAGGGGAAATATAATGACAAAGAATGAGGAAAACGGTGAGGGACCTAATGCTTTCTTTGCCTCAGTCCTTAACAGCAAGGCCAGTTGTTCTCCCATATCCAGCCCTCTGAGCTGGAAGACAGGGACAGGGAGCAGAATGAAATCCCCATAATTCAAGGGAAAATGGTCAGTGATCTGCTTTTGCCACTTAGGTCTGGAGGCATCCATGGGGCTGAAAGGCACACACCCACACATTCCACATGCAGTGGCTGAAGTGCTCACCAAGACATTTTCCATCATTTATCAGCAGTCCTGGTTAACTGTGACAGTCTAAGATGACTGGAGGTCTCTAAAAGTGACAACAGCAGAAGGAGGATCTGAGGAATTACAGCCCTGTCATTTTGACCTCAGTGCCAGGGAAGGGCAGGGAAGAGATTAGCTTGAGTACCATAACAGGGCAAAAGAGGAGATCAGGCCCAGCCATCACTGGTTTATGAAAAGCATGTCCTTCTTTACCAACTTGATCTCCTTCTGTGACCAGGTGACCAACTTAGCGGATGAGCGATAGGGTGTGAATGTGTCTACCTGGACTTTAGTAAAGTCTTTGACTCTGTTTTCCTCAACATTCTCCTGCAGTAACAGGCTAGTTATGACCTGGACAGCCACACTGTTTACTGGATAGTAAGTTGTCTGGATGGCCAAGCTCAGGGAGTGGTGGTGGATGGACTTACACCCAGCTGGTGGCAGGTCACCAGTGGTGCTCCCCAGGGCTCAGTATTGAGGCCAGGCCTGTTTAATATTGACAACCTGGACAAAGCAGATTGAGTGCACCCTCTGTCAATTTGCTGATGACACTAAGTTGGGAAGAAGTGTTGATCTGCTGAAGAGTGGAAAGACTCTGCAAAGTGATCTGGACAGGCTGGATTGATGGGCCAAGGCCAAGTTTATGAGGTTCAAACAGTCCAAATGCCAGGCCCTGCCCTTGGGTCACAACAAACCNGACCCTTTCTTATTTCTTTAGTACAGAGAGGTTTTCAGTTATAAAATTAATTGATTGCTTGCCAACATGCATCTAAATCCAAATATTTGTGCAATTCCACATAAATTCACCACCGCATCTTGCTGTGTGTCACTGAGCTCTATTTTAATGGAATACTTGATGAAGCTGATGTGCATATTTTCAGCCCACACATACAAATTCATCATGAGAATGACTGCCTTCAGCAAACAAAAGAACACATGCAACATTACAAATATAGATACACCTTCCTGAAAATATAGAAAGAACAAAATGAAAGACATAATGGCCAGTGAAAAATCTGCCTGAAATTCAAGGTTCTGAAAAAGTGTCTTTGTCAAAAAAAAGAATGGCAAGTGAAGGGCAAAAAATAAAATAATCATTATTAGAATTATACATAAAATAACTCAATCTGACAATCTGAAAGCAAAAAAATCCCCTATAGCAATCATGAAATTATAGTTTTTGATCCTCGGAGAAATAAGGAGGGGGGTCAGCAGAACTGCCACCTTGGACTTCCAGAGGGCAGATTTTGGCCTGTTGATGGGTTGAGAGGCTCCATCAGGAGAGCATCTTGCGGGTTGAAGGGGTCTAGGAATTCTGGACAGTCTTCAAAAAGGAAATCTTAAAGTTGCAGTATCAGCCCATCCCCTTGTGCCAAAAGATGTGCTTTGGGGAAGATCAGCTGGAAGAAGACCTGGTTATCTTCTGCAGAAGAAGCAACTCTGGTTGAACAGAGCATTCAGCTTTTTTTCTCTCAGCTGGAACTGAGAGAAAAAAAGAGTGTATGACCTTTGGAAGAAGGGACAGAAAACAGGAGAACTACAGGGATGTTGTGAGGTTATGCCAGGAGAAAATTACAAGGACCAAAGCCCAAACAGAACTAAATCCAGCAACCGCTGTAAAAGATAATACAAAGGTTCCTATAAATACATTGGCAACAAAAGCAGGGCTAAGGACAACCTCCATCCTTTACTGGATGCAAGGGGAAATATAATGACAAAGAATGAGGAAAACGGTGAGGGACCTAATGCTTTCTTTGCCTCAGTCCTTAACAGCAAGGCCAGTTGTTCTCCCATATCCAGCCCTCTGAGCTGGAAGACAGGGACAGGGAGCAGAATGAAATCCCCATAATTCAAGGGAAAATGGTCAGTGATCTGCTTTTGCCACTTAGGTCTGGAGGCATCCATGGGGCTGAAAGGCACACACCCACACATTCCACATGCAGTGGCTGAAGTGCTCACCAAGACATTTTCCATCATTTATCAGCAGTCCTGGTTAACTGTGACAGTCTAAGATGACTGGAGGTCTCTAAAAGTGACAACAGCAGAAGGAGGATCTGAGGAATTACAGCCCTGTCATTTTGACCTCAGTGCCAGGGAAGGGCAGGGAAGAGATTAGCTTGAGTACCATAACAGGGCAAAAGAGGAGATCAGGCCCAGCCATCACTGGTTTATGAAAAGCATGTCCTTCTTTACCAACTTGATCTCCTTCTGTGACCAGGTGACCAACTTAGCGGATGAGCGATAGGGTGTGAATGTGTCTACCTGGACTTTAGTAAAGTCTTTGACTCTGTTTTCCTCAACATTCTCCTGCAGTAACAGGCTAGTTATGACCTGGACAGCCACACTGTTTACTGGATAGTAAATTGTCTGGATGGCCAAGCTCAGGGAGTGGTGGTGGATGGACTTACACCTAGCTGGTGGCAGGTCACCAGTGGTGCTCCCCAGGGCTCAGTATTGAGGCCAGGCCTGTTTAATATTGACAACCTGGACAAAGCAGATTGAGTGCACCCTCTGTCAATTTGCTGATGACACTAAGTTGGGAAGAAGTGTTGATCTGCTGAAGAGTGGAAAGACTCTGCAAAGTGATCTGGACAGGCTGGATTGATGGGCCAAGGCCAAGTTTATGAGGTTCAAACAGTCCAAATGCCAGGCCCTGCCCTTGGGTCACAACAAACCCAGGCAGTGCTACAGACTGGGGCAGAGTAAAAGCTGCCTAGCGGCAGCTGGAAAGCTGCCTAGCGGAAAAGGACCTGGGTGTGCTGGTTGACAGCTACTGAGCATGAGCCAGAGCACACTCAGGTGGCCAAGAAGGCCAATGGCAACCTGGTTTATATCGGGAGCAGTGTGCCCAGCGGGACCAGGGCACTGACTGTCCCCCTGTACTCAGCACTGGTCAGGCCACACCTTGAATCCTGTGTCCAGTTCTGGGCCACTCTATTCAGGAAGGACATTGAGGTGCTGGAGCATGTCCAGAGAAGGTAATGGAGCTAGTGAAGGTTCTGGAGCACAAGTCTTGTGAAGAGAAGCTGAAGGGAGCTGGGGGTGCTCAGCCTGGAAAAAAGTAGGCTCAGGGGAGACCTTGTCCCTCTCTAGAACTACTTGAAACTTGTAGTGAGGTGGGGGTGGGTCTCTTCCCCCACGTAGCAAGTAACTGGATGAGAGAAAATAGCAGGGGAGGTTTAGATTGGATATTAGGAAAAATGTCTTCACAGAAAGGGTTGTCAAGGATTGGAATAGGCTGCACAGAGAAGTGGTGAAATCACCATCCCTGAAAGTGTTCGAACAGTGTGTAGATGTGATGCTTTGGCACATTGTTTAGTGGTGGGCTTGGCAGGGCTGGGCTAATAGTTAGACTTAATGGTCTTAAAGGTTTCTTTCAACCGAAATAAGGCTATTATTCTACAAGCTATTTGAAAAGTCAAATCTAATTGTCAAGCCATTCCCTTTTCAAGTTGTTTGAGGATCTTTATTGTTTCTCAATACATTTTCACTGACTAAATATATTCCCATGTGTTCCTGCAAGTTTCAGGCAGCAGTGTCCTGGATGAATGTTATTCTAGAAAGAGTATTGCTACTTTGTGGTCTTTCTCTTATTGATTTTAATTTATTCCCTGGATGTTTCATTAAGAAGCTGCAAGTTCTGAAAATATTAATAGAAGTTTAAACAAGACTAGTTTCCTTCCATTGGTCTCTCATATCACATTCAATCTTTTCACCTAACTTGATACACAGCTGGAAATGTACTTTTCATGCATGTTGCTTTTCCAAATTTTTTTTTCTAGTGAGACTGCACATCACAGAAGCAAACACACACAAGTAAAAAGAACAGTTCCTCATCTATGGTAAATCTGCAAAACTTAGTTAAGCTGACAGATTTCCAACATCTAGTAATTTTGTATACACCAAAACATCATTTGTGATGCAGGAGGACAAGACTGATTCTATTCTCTGTTTCACCTCTGTCTTAACATTCTCCCTTCTACCAGCTTACAGGGATAAGCCGTAGTATACAATGATACCATTTGGGATAAGAAGCCACGCTCTTCCTTTGACTTTTATCCTAGAAAGTGAATGAACATGCAAAAAGTTCCAGTTTGGCACTCAGCACATGCTATGCAGCTCCTTACCACAGCCAGCCCAGTGCTGCAGAGGAGCAAGCCCAGTTCTCTTGTGCCAGCAAAGAGCAGCAGATCTGTTCAATTCCCAGCCCAGAGCTCTCAGCTGTGATATACGCAGGCCCAACAAAAAAAGTCCTGTCACAGCAAACAGCCCATTCTAGGAACAGTGCTGGATTTGGAGACAGTGAGTGCTGTAAGGTGGACATCTTCTTTCCTTTTGAGGTATTTCTAGTGCATTAGTGGATGTGCAAGAACATCAAGAACAGATCCAGCCTTAATAGGACATAAATGATGGAGAAAATTAAGCTGCTCAGTGATTTATTATTCAGCCCCTTAAAAAAAAAGTCACATCATGTTCACAGTTTGAATTTATCTCACTTGAGTCCAATAACTTGCTTTGTCTGCTAAATTTAAAAGAGCATCTGCTTCAGACTTCTTCTTTATGTGCGTACTTTTATAGCAAAACTTCTCTTGAACCCCTTGTTCCCAAGTCAGACTGAGTTTAAATCTCTTGTGATAAACAGAATACTTCAGACTTTGACTAATTTGTATAGCTCTTTCCTGAACCTTTTCGGGTATGATAACCTCCCTTTAAAGGTGCAAATATTAACTTTGAAGACAGTGTTTCATTAATTAGTGGTAGCTGGCAATGTTCTGAATCAATGGTTTTCCTTTGGAGACTGCTAATTTGCTGAAACCAAGCAACTGCAGTAATGTATCTGGTGTGTCAAATCTTTCAAAAAATCTGATTTTCCCTGTGAGGTTGTTTGCTGGCTGCTGCAGAATCAGAACCTATGGGCTTCTAATACCACCACTTCAAACATTCATAATTTTTTAGTGGCAAAAGGAATTGTAGATTCAAATTTAGTCAAAACTTCCTGCTCAGGAAGAAATGAGACAGCTCAGTCTTATTTCCTGGAAGGAAATGAGGCTTTTCATTTCTTCAGGCTATTAGTTTCCAGCTGGACCTAACTAAGTGCCAGAAGTTTTTTGGGATATGAACCTTGGTTTGTTTACCTGTATAATCAGATTTGCTATCTCTCTTGCCCTGGTTATGGGTGATTACTGAAAGGTACTTCTTTCTTTTCTAGCATCTGTGATACCAGCTTTTAAAACTGCACATACAATTTCTTATGCATCCCCATTTTTCCTGAGGACAAACTGGACCAATGTGCTGAGGAGATGAGAAGTTTGTTCGGTACTTGAAATACCTTTTACTGATCTGAATCTATCTAATCAGAGGTTACACTTATCTCAGACTTAAACAGGAGACAATTTTTAATGTCCGCCTTTTAAGTAAGGACTCTGTCAACCCTTCAGATGGGAAAAGTGATATATCCAGTACTTCACCAGCCGGTAAATCCTCCTGATGATTTTGATGACAAAAGACAGAGTTCCACAGGAGTTTATCCTGATAACATCTGTTCCAAAGCAGAGCATTCCTCCTCCTCCCTTGCATGACTGCACCATGAGCCACCAGAATAAACTCATGCCACAAGCTGAGTTACACTTCTTCTCTGTTAAAAAAAAACATTAGAACCAAGCAAGCTCTGCTTCAGATTGCTTTAAACTGCCATCGACCCACATTTTCAGGCTGTCATTCAACCAGATATTTTTGCTTTAACAGTCAGTATCTCTGCTTCAGTGGCTTCACCTTTTCCCCCTCTGATGACATGCTCATACCTTATCTCAACACTGGCCACTCAGTTATACCAGTATCTGTGCAGCTGAGCAGTGAATCAGAGAACTGGCCAGGTTAAGAATAACTGAGGAAAAAAGTTTTAACTGATCATCATCTGATACAGTTCACTCCAGCTGCAGAAATTGCTGTAGGTACAAAAGTAGGAAGAGAAGGAAGGGTGTCAGGAATAATTAACCTGAAGAAGGAAAGTGGACTGTGACACCACTGAATGAAGTGCTGTCAGCCTACAGCCTCTGTGAGAACAACTTTGTGTGACACTCCTCCAGCCACTGAACTCTTGTGTTTTATTTATTCCTGCAATCAATATATATCACTAATTTAAGTTACTGTTTTTGACATGTATACTAACCAGGATATTTTGTATAGGCTTTCTGTGGTTCAGGTTTGTGCTGGTTTCAGCTGGGGTAGAATTAATTGTCTTCACAGTGTCTGGTACGGGGCTGTGTTTTGGATTTGTGCTGAACACAGAGCTGATAATAAGAGATGTTTCTGTTATTGCTGAGCAGGGCTTACACAGAGTCAAGGCCTTCTCTGCTTTTTGCACTGCCACACTGGTGAGGAAGCTGGGGGTGCATGGGAGGGTGGGAGGACACACAGCCAGGACAGGTGACCCAAACTGACCAAAGGGGTGCTCCAGACCATGTGACATCATGCTCAGTGTTTATAAAGTAGGAGTAGGAAAAAGGAAGGTGGGGCTATTTGGAGTGGTGGCCTTTGTCTTCTTGAGTCACAGTTATGTGTGGTGTGGCCCTGCTCTCCTAGAGACGGCTGAGCACCTGCCTGCTCATGGGAAGCAGTGACATAATTCCTTCTTTTGCTTTGCTTGTGTATGTGGCTTTTGCTTTCCCTTTTGAACTGTCTTTATCTCAACTCATGCCTTTTCCAGCTTTTACCCTTCCAATTTTCTCCCTGATCCTGTTGGTGGGGGAGTGAGTGAGTGGCTGGGTGGGGCTTGGCTGCTGGCTGGGGGTAAACCACAACAAGGTTGTAAATGGCTCTAAGTCAAAATGTCACTGGATATTTGAAGGAAAAATTCTCTCTGGGTAGGTTATGTTATCTCTTCTGTCAACAAGACTGTAAGTAGCAAAAATCCCTGGTTCTCAGTTACCTCAACATCTGTCTAAAGACCTAGCAAGTACAGAAAAGCTAGATTTGTCCATGGTAATCAGGTGGTACCTACCCATGATATATATATTTTATATAACTATATCATCTCTACTAATCCTAACCCTCCCCAGCTTGGTGATTCATGCAGAATTAAATGCCCATTAGTAATTTTTCCCATAATCAATCTGAACATTCTCCATTTATCACAGCTAGAACTGCTTTTAGGAAAATCCTTAGTTGGAGAGTTTGTTACTTCATTACACTTAGTGTAATTTTAGACACTCTGAAAGTTGAGGAAGACGATTTCATTAATTAAATGTCCACTGAATTGAGATGTCCAGAGAATGGCCATAAAAATTACCAGAGAGCTGGAACACTTGCCCTGTGAAGAAAGGCGGAGAAAGTTAGGGTTTTTTAACCTGCAGAAGAGAAGGCTCAGGGGTGACCTTTTAGCAGATTCCCAGTATTTAGAGAGGGCTTTAAAGAAAGATGGGGACAAAGTTTTTAGCAGGGCCTGTTGTGGTAGGACAAGAAGTAATAGTTTTAAACTAAAATTGGGTAGATTTAGGCTAGATATAAGAAAGAAATTTTTTATGCTGACGGTGGCAAAACACTGGAGCAGGTTGCCCAGCAAGGTGGTGGATGCCCCATCCCTGGAAACATTTAAGGTCAGTCTGGCCGGGACCCTGAGCAACTTGATCTAGTTGAAAATGTCCCTGCTCATCACAGGGGGTTGGACAAGATAAATGTCCTTTAAATGTCCTTTTCAACGCAAACCATTCTATGATTCTGTGATTCTATGAACTTGCAGAGTTATCTCACCTCCTCTCAAAATCAGCAAGAGTTAAGAGCACTTTGCACTTGCAGACCGCTCATAAAATCATCTCCCAAGTGATATGTCATTTCCCTTTGTTACACTATTTTTGTGAACTTGGCTGCAGCTAATAATTGTGATAATTACAGAATCATTCAGGTGGAAGGGACCTCAGAAAGTCTCCACTCCAACCTCTTTCTCCAAGCAGGGTAAGCCATCAGATCAGATCTGATCAGATCATAATACTGGATACCAAATCAACTCTGATATGTGGTTGATATTTTCTTGTTTCTCATAGTATTTCCAGAATGTGTAACCAGTGCCTGGGTTTTAAGATGTTCCGTTACACATACTCTGAATATTTAAGTATTATCTGAATGTTTAGAAAAATATCAAGGAAATCAGGCATAGATTGTTTTTCTCTTGTGCATTTTGAGAATCAAGGTTATTCTAGCTGACAAGCATGATTTTTCATAAAGTTTTGTTGAAATACAAAAACAACATAACCTAGTGGCCAAGAAGCCAATTGCAAGGAAAAAAGTTTGAGGTAAAATCTGTAAATCCCCTGAAACATGAATTGTCTTAAATGTTCAACTGTTGCTATCTTTCCTTTGCTTGCGTCCTGCTCAGCTTAAAAGAGTTTTCTGGTGGAAAAAAAATGGACATTAAAAGAATCCTAAACAAAGATTTATGTCCTTCTCTTCAAAGCATACTTTCCTGGTATTACCCATTCAATGTCACTCAACTCCCACATGCTCCAGTTCACCACCCTTTTTCAATACCTTTTCAGCAGAGATGTCTTACACTGGACTGAAGCTACCTTCAGTGTCAAGTCTAGAATTACAGCTCCATCCACAAATTATTTGTGTGTGGGACCATTCACTAGCCCTGGGGCCAGCTGGCACAGAACAGCCCATGTTCCTGTCAAACACTATTCCAAGATGGGCAATGATGTTTTGACTAGCTATTGATAATGGTTCCTGACCCAGACTAACTTCTGAACAGTTGGTTTATGGCAAATATTTGAGAGCATAAAGGCTGGTCTGGGCCTGAAGCTTTCTAGGGAATGTTCTGGCAATATAATGGTACATACATTTCAGTTGTGGTTCTGGGGACAGACCTCGGGCATGTCTATATAATTAAATTAAACAGTGACAAGGAAATGTCATAACAGCAAGGAAAAGAGTGGAGGAATAGACTGCTATTCATGTCCCTGTTGACTTATTTTGAGCTTTGGCTGGAAATTAACTCTGCTACGCTTTGGAAAAGTTGAACTCAGGACAAACCTGGCAGCTTGGTCTGTAGTGCACTCAATCTTTGTGACGCCTTATCTGTCCAAACTTCCTGAACCTGGACAAAGACCTGAAATAATTATGAGGAGAGGCCAAAAGAACTGAGTTTGTTCTGCATTGAGAAGGATAAAGGGAGCTGTTAACCACCAATAGAAGGATACAGAAAGGACAGAGGCAAAATCTTTTTGAAGTACCCAGTGATAGGAAAAGACACAAAGGAAACAGGCTGGAAATTCTATTTACATGTAAGGAAAAACTTTTACAGCAGAAGTGTGTTCAAATACTAGACAGGTTGTCCACAAAGGATTCATAGTCTTCATCCTTGAAGATACTACTCAGAAAATGGATGGACAAGCCTAGAGAAGTCTGACCTAGATTAACCTGCTTCCAAAAAAGCTAGATGATTGCCAGGGATCCTTTTCAGCCCGAATTTTCCTATTATTTTACAGTTCTAAGAAAAGAAACAAAACTTTTTATGTCCACTCTTAGGGAAGACATGGAGCTTTGAAGAAAGTAGCTTTTCGTGTATGCTTGAGGGTTTATAATAGAAGAACAGGTATGTTGTTTTGAGAGTGAGCAAGCACAGTCCTGTAACTTAAATGGATTGGCTGGTAGGCCATGTTAGGGGGTTTAGTGTGGTCTTTTTCCTCCATGAAAACACAAAAACAACAGCAAATTAAGCTGCAAAACTACTCACTAGCTGTGATACAGCCTACACATGAAAAAAATTATTCATTTGTTTCTAGTTCTCTTGTTCCATAAGATTGCACTTACGAATACGCAAGCTTACTTTTCTCTATTGTTCGGACTTATAACTGTCTGATATCTCTTTTGGAATTAGGGTTCTATTGTGTATATCACATTTCTAAGATAGCCTTCATATCCTTCTATCCCACCAACTCTCCAGCTATTTCTAAATTTACTTAGAATCCACCAGCTTTCCTTCTTTAAATCTTCATTTTTCTCCCTGATGACATGTACATATATTTGGGAGACAGGTTTTTGTTTGCTTATTTGTCCCCCATGATAGCTTTCAACATAAATCGTGAATCCTGTGGTTCATGAAATTGTCACAATAATAGTCCAGTAGGGCCCTTTTTCCCCTAAACCAAAGATCTACACAGTGAACACTGCTGTTCACAACCCAATACCCAGCCTTCCTCCATACCTCCCTCAAAAATTCCTGATTTGGAACTCATTACTTTTAGGAAATTCCTTAGTCCCACTGCCATGAAACTGACATGAAATTTGAAAGTAGTCTTTGAGACAGGAAGACACTAACTCTGGACTCACTTTTTTCATGGGCATTCATTAAAAACATGTTTTAAGATGCCAGTACTGAAATTACTCTCCCCTTGCAGACACTGCAGTAGTGAAGCAGCACTCTGGTGCCAGTACACACAAGAGAGGCCCTCCCCCAGGTCTGTGTTTTGTGCCAGTTACCCATGCATTTTTCATTATCATTTGTTTTTATTACCAAGCCTATCCCTGACTGCCAGTCAGTCAGCCTGCATGTAGACAGTGTGCTACTCCCACAGACAAGAAAGTCAGAAGAATTTTAAATAAGCTCTTTTTAAAGTGTTTACCATCTAAACCTAATTCCCAAAGTGCTACTGTGGATAGCTAGAGTGCATCCACCTACCCAATTTTGTACCCAGGAGGGAATTTCCATCAGGACAAGTGTCTCTCCATAGATGATAAACAGCCTTGCCATGTGTTTCCATGCATGTTTATTCATTCATATGTGTTTATTTATTCAGGTCCACACAACCCATTTTTTTACTCCAGTTGTGAATGTGGTTTGGCTGAAAAAGCTTAGTTCTCATGAATCTCTAAACATCTGTTCAATGATCCCAACCCCCATCTATTACAAATTCTAGGTACACACTATGGAAAGTTTACAGCATCTTTATCAAATAGGAAAGACAAAAAACACAAATAAACAAACAAAAACAACAAAGGGAATCCCACAACTAAAAAAAAAAAATCCCACCAGCTTTCTTCCCATCAAAAACATTCAGCTCCATATAAAAGAATCAACTTCAGGCACCAGCAGTTGAATCAAATACTATTTAAGTCTGGAAAGACAGAATTTAAGATGGATACAGGTGGTGCTCAGGCCTCAGTGCAAAAGTGAACATCATTCATTATGAAAATTTGTCTTGAATCATTATGAAGTTTGTGTATTTGTAGGCAGATCTAGGTCAAATGTTCCCAGGAGCTGGGCTGCTAATGAAACAGGTTGAAATCTAGTTGCGTTTTCATTATAATTTCCATACATTTTTTATGAAAGCTTGTTCATGACCAGTAGAAAACCCACCACAGTCTTTTTAATAGAAGTACTAATCAAAATGAGATTAAAATGTAGGATTAATTCTCTTTTGCTTTACTGTATCATTGAACTTTTTGGGTTTATTTTTTCCCCATTTAAATAAAGCTTACAGCATTATTTAAATGGGGAAAAAAGTGCACATATTGCATTATGTCCATTGTATCTTTATTGAGGTCATCTCTCTATTCCACCACAACTTTCAGGTTCTTCAGGGACAAATGTCCATCTGTCTTACTTGCTAGCGTCTTTTACTTTTACTCAAGGCATTGCAGAACTGCACTCCAAGAAACTAAAAATGTCTCAGCCTCTTGTTTTGCCAAGGGAAAAAAAAACAAATAAACCAAAACCAACAAACTAGCCAGCCAGCCATTTAATTTTCACACAGTGCTGTTTGAGTCCCTCATGGTATCTAATGTATCTATACAACAGGTCAGTAAGGGGGCAGATGTGCTACTGCTGTCCAAGCTGGGAGCTGAACTACAGACTTATTTTTTGGTGTTGAGAAACTTATCAGAAAAAAAAGAAAGTAATCAAAAATAATTGTTTTACCACAGATTTCTACTACCATTCCCCTGAAATTGTCACCATCACTAATGATGTTTCATGTAGTAGCTCATGTAACAGGAGCCATCAGGTCTCAATACAATTATGATAGCTGAAATGTTCTGGAAAATATTAAAATATCTTCATTCTAAAAGGATGCAACACATCCTAGCTGCCACATAATTTTCGCTTTGCTCCTACTACCTTAGGTAATAAAAAGAGAGGACAGTTCTCAAACTGTCAACATGCTGCATGGAACAATGGCAACAGGGTGAAAGAGGCTCCCACTCTAAGGACACCTGCACATCTGGCATAAACTCGTAGATACTTAAATACTGGGAGAAGAACTGAGCCAAGAGAAACTGCTGAACTTGCTTTTGGCATCTCACCAAGGCCCCCCACTACAACATCTTCCACTTTCACAGTGGAGCTTGGATAGAAGTCAGGGGCTGTTACCATGTTCTTCCCTCTGTTTTCCAAAGTGTATAGTATCCA
The DNA here is from genome assembly GCA_013398275.1 of Promerops cafer. Taxonomy (NCBI): domain Eukaryota; kingdom Metazoa; phylum Chordata; class Aves; order Passeriformes; family Nectariniidae; genus Promerops; species Promerops cafer. The sequence continues at coordinate 978,243 of VZSE01009346.1, read as the reverse complement.
ATTATGGTTTTAACAAAATAATGATTTTGGTATTCATCTGCTGTTTCAATTATCACTATTCCTATTCATGTACAGGATAGAGTTTTAAAAGAGAACAATTTATCAACAGCAAAGTGACAGCCCACCAATACAACAGCAAAACCTACTGGTGCAAGAAATCCATTAAACAGCCTCTTGCAAAAAGCACCCACAGTATGACATGTGAAAAGAAGGGGAAGTGTAGTAAGTACAGTTAGTCTGTATGTGAAATCATAGTACAGGACAAGATCAACTACTGAAAACAGGTCACTAAGGTGAGACTTCACAGGAAGAGAAGTGAAGATGCATTCTGCTACTGCCCCCTCGTACTCATTTACTAAGTCTGGCCACTGTAGATCTCTTTCATATTCCATGAAAGCTTTCCCACATGCAAGGGAAAAAAAAAGAAATTGAGAGAGAATTTATTCTTTGTGACACCTGACACATCTTCAAAAATCATGGAATTCTCTCCTGGATGGAGTTAACACTAACTTTAAAGACACCTCACCGCACAAAAAAATTAAATTACAGAATCCAGTCTTACAGAATGCTGTTCATTGAGTATGGTGTGCTTGCATCATACTGAGCAAGGAATCAAGTGAAAGAATGTGAAACACTCGAGAGGAAAGCTGTTAACATATTTTCAGTGTGTCTGGTCCCCATAAAACATAAAAAGTTCTAGACTACTTTCTGGGATATGAGAAAAAGTCCTCAAACACAGAAACAAAGTCACCAGAAAACCCCTACAGAATAATAACCCAAATGTCATTTCTTTATTTTTTTATTGAGTGTAATTTGTCTAGCTTTTTTACTTTTTTCACCCATTAAACACGTTAGAAGACTGGACTGCAAATCCCCTATTCTTTTAAAGAAGACACAAAAGCTTTTGATAATACAGTTTTGACCTTATCCATTTTTTTACAGCCTATTTGCTATTTCTAAAGTATTATTCATTGCCCATTATTATACTAATAAACTTTATTATCTTTTATAAAGCCACCAATGGTTACATGCTTGAATGGCCCTCACAAAAGAAAGCTATAATAACATAACAAGGTAAACCTAATAAAACATTCTTTGTTCTCAAAGTGTATTTGTGATAATGGACCATTACCTTTTATTTATTATTCACATAAATGTATAATGGCATTTGTACCCTCTCCAGTATTAACTGTCTCAACTTGCAGAAACAATAAAAAAAAAAAAAATTGTTGAATATTTGGTCTCTAGTAAGAAGATAAAGAATGTATTGAAAAAAAAAATTCAACATTTTCCCATATTATCATTTTTGTAGTCTCAGCAACTGCGTGTAAGTACACTCATCTAAGTGCTAAAGTCACTTCCTAATTTCATACTGAGCTAATACTACCAACTTAAGTCACTTAAATATGTAATAAACAAAAATTTTAGAAGGTGAAAATGGTATTGTTTGGACTCTTGAAATTCTGCTGAAATGTAGTGGAATGTCACTATCCCTGTAGTCTTATAGCAGAAACCATTATTAGAAGCTGCATGCATGCAACACAGGCCAAACAAAGAGCATAACTAAGAAACTTGTAATAAACATCCATGGGGTATGTAGGTCTCTTCATTATGTCAAGTGCTGTCTTGACACATGCCTATATACAACTTAGTAACTGCATATAGAGGTTTTCCCTATATAGCTGTATAACCTCTTTCTTTGTCATATAACTTCTTAAATTTGTTTATTTCAATTAGGTTCAAAATCCTTTTCCACTTAGGTCTGTTAAGTATCTCTGTACTAGAAAGATCTAAATCTTAGATGCTTCAGATGTGTCAAACAGATATGAAATACTGCACTGGAGGTCCATTCAAACCTCAAGATCTTCTGTCATCCAAGACCACTGAGGAAGAAACAAAACACTACCACAACAAAATCAACAAAACCAGACATACAGCTCAAAATACACTATTTCACAAAAGTCTCTTTCTCTGTGATACCAAAAATCAGAAATTAGATTTTTAACCAGAACTGTAGGTCAAACCTGTAAAAAACACCTGAGAAAATAGTCAGATTTAGCAGACTAGACCTTGCTTGGGCTGCACCTCTGCTAACCATGATACTCCATAACTTCAACATGGGCAGGACAGACATTTTGACAGACACCAGGAAACTTCCCAAAGGCAATGAAACTGAGCTCCAAGGTGTACATAATCACACTCCTGACCTTCTTTTGTCCTACACCTCGTCTTGCTTCCTCTGTCAAAATAGTGGTGCAGGATGAACTTGTAAACAAGCAAGTAATGGCTCAGAACAACTGTTAGGGACAATTTTCCACTGAGCTCACCATAACCAGTTTTATTTTTCTGACATGAGTGCCTGCATAACATTTCCTTCAGTGTCATACTGAAAACCAGTGGTAAACAGGGATAAGACACATCCTAATTCAAAGCAACGCTTTTCAGCAGTATTGTGTACAACATAGGCCCAGTGCTAAAGACTTCTGATGTAAGTTTAAATGGAACACTCATCAAATGCAAGACAACCATTTTCTGCAATCTGATGTACTGATACAACTGATACAAAAGGAGTATGCTCAGATCATAGCTTCATATAATATACATCAGTCAGGCAAGTAACACATTGTAAATTTTTCTTGGCCTAAGCTTATAAAAGTCTTCCTAATGTTCAGGCTGTCTTCCTTTTGAAAAGCACATGGTATTTCTCTGGCTAGCATCCATTAGCTGGATAGAACTTGGTGGGAATTACGATGTTCCAGTAATATTTTTTTATTTATGTTAACTCAGTGTGTGCTGGTTCTCCCTTTAGAGGTAGCCATGGGAAATACCTCACTATGCAATTAATTTCTATTGAACATTGTAGTAGTACATTTATTTTTCATAAGCATTTTGATGCACAGTACAAAGGATAGAAAGCAATAGGTTGTCTGCCTGATCAGACAGCATGACATCCTGCAGAATCTCAGCCGTTCTCTACTTGGATCATTTTTTAATGCATTCTACATTACAACACTTTTCAGAGTATCTTTTTATTTTGTAAGTCTTGGGATAACAGACAATCATTCTTCACACTCATGTAAATTGTTCCATTAGGTAAGTACCCGAGCTATCAAAAGTTCAGCCCCCATCATCACACACATCACAGTCAAATTCTCTCCTAAGTGGGCAGAGAACCTAAATTAAATAAACACTTTGTCACTATTATTTTCTTTTAGATTCACATCAGTGTTTCTCCTAATTATTGTTATTCTTCTATATGTTAAGTAGCCTCTAATAGGATCTGAGATGCAATATATGTATGCTTATTATTATAGAAAAGCAGCATTACTTTTAAATTATTTAGGCTAGTAAGTACACAAAGAACTTTCCACTCTTCTTGTCCCGGGAACACAACATAGCAATGAATATTATCAAATGAATATTCTTTGAAATTTCTGCTACTCACTCAGTTCTAATCAAAGGTAGACAGTGGGGAACTCATAGCTGCTCTGCTATTTGTGTCAGCAACTGTTTACCCAAATGATGGTACAATGTCAAAATCTGTATGTGAATTATTTAGTTTTCTATTATTAAGCTCATTCTGAAAATATTCAGAAAAGGCTGCCAACTGGCAGTGTTCTCAGAGATCATCTGTCTTTGTCATAGGCCAAAAACCTGCCCACATTGATTAACCCAAGTAACAATTTAAAGTCACATATTTCTCAGCATGTTAAAATTATTTGACATTAACTCCCTAGTCATAATCTATCCCAACTCTAAGAGAATTTTTAAAAAATCAAGTGAGGCACCTTACCAAATCTATAAGTTCAGTGTTGGACTAGGGCTGACTGTGTCCCCAGCTCCTTAGGAAATCACACTCCGTAAGTATCAGCTTCTCAGGCTGAAGGTCTCATTCTGAATCATCCTGAGAAGCAACTGCAAAGAAATGTGTGAGATAAACAGCTCATGACGCTGCTGATTTCCTTTCATAGAGTTATAATCAACACCCTTTGGGGAAAATGCCATTGGAATCCCAGAATCATTCAGGCTGCAGAGGACCTTGGGATGCCCTGTTCAAAGCAGGATAATAATTGAATTCAGAACATACTTGGGGCTTTGTCTAGTCTGGTTTTGAAAGGCAACTGGGCCCCCAAGCTTATGAACTGCACCTTCTGTTTTGGTGTCATCTGGAAGTTTGACAGGGCTCCATTCTGTTTCCAACTTATTTATAAAGATGTTAAACAGACATGGTCCCACAATAGACCTTGGGGAACTTCACCTCTAACCAGCCTTCAGGCAGAGTAGAAACGATTGACTACTAACTTTTGAGCCGTCTTTTTTTAACTTACTCATTCTTTGTAGCCATTATGCAGAATGCTAACCAAGGTCAAATTTAACATTATTTAGCTCAAGAGAACTGTAGGGCTATCAATGGAGAGTTTATTTCCTCCAAGTGACCATATGCTGTGAAACTGTTCTAATTTACAATGCAGACTGAACTGATGCCTGCTGCTCTGAGGACTGAATAAGTATGAAAATGGCCCTAAGAAAAACTAAATTCATTCAATTAAATATTTAGGAAAATGAAGGATTTTGATCTTTCAGCAGTTAATAGTTAGGATATTTTTCCAGTGCGTTCTTGTGGTCTACACAGTATGACCACTGTCCATAAGACAAGGAGGGAGTTAAGAGTAGAAACTGACTCAGATTCTACTAGCTGTGTGGAGCTGCTGCTTAGTGAGCAAAATTGGAGTAAATTCTTCTTTACTGCCAACACTCAGAGCAGAGCACACAGATCATCCACAGAGACATATGGGAAAGCAAGAAAATACTGTTGGCTGATGGTAACTTAGAAGATAGGTTATGAGGTGAAAGAAGGCAAGTGGAAAGAAAATCAAAGAATTAGGATACAGAGAAAGAAGGGAGAGATAGAAGAATCATAGAATATGCTGAGTTAGAAGGGACCGATCAGGATTATTGAGTCCAACTCCTGGAGCTGCACAGGACACCCCAAAACACATACCATGGGCCTGAGAACACTCTCCAAATGCTTCTGGAACTCTGCCAGGCTGTGACCACTTCCCTGAGAAGCCTGTTCCAGTGTCCAACCTCTCTCTGGGAGAAAACCCTTTTCCTGATAACCAGCCAAAACCTACCCTGACTCAGCTTCATGACATTTTCTCAAGTCCTGTCACTGGCTACCAGAGTGAACAGATCAATATCTGCCCCTCTAGTTCCCCTCACGAGGAAGTTGTGACTGCAGAGAGGTCTCCCCTCAGTCTCCTCTTCTCCAGGCTGAACTGACCAAGTGCCCTCAGCCACTCCTCATACGCCTTCCCCTCCAGACCCTTCACCATCCTTGTTGCCCTCCTTTGGACATTCTCTAATAGTTTAATGGGTTTTATATATTGTGGCACCCAAAACTGCCCTCAGCACTCAAGGTGAGGCCTCCCCAGTGCAGAGCAGAGCAGAGCAGAGCAGGACAATCCCCTCCCTGGCCTGGCTGGCCATGCTGTGCCTGATGCCCCCAGGACAGGGCTGGCCCTCCTGGCTGCCAGGGCACTGCTGATTCACATTCCATTTTCTCTTCATCAGGACCCTCAGCTTCCTTTCCACAGTGCTGCTCATTCCCCAGTCTACACACACCATCAGGATTGCCCCATCCCAGCTGCAGAACCCAGCACTTGCTTTTAAACTTCATATGGTTGGTAGGACAGACACAAAGATTCAGGAAGGGTGAAGTGTGGTGAACTTTAGGCTCTTTCACAGACTTTTTCTTCTATCTATAAGTATATTGCACAGTTTTTCATGGTTTCTTGCAGTGGAAGCACCTTTATTTTTAGTTTTTATTGACAGTTTGTAATTTACAGTTTTTCTTGAGAATCAACACAGATTCCAGTGATGGGTTGGACCCAGGATAGGGTTGACAAAGATTACTTTGCAGGGCCAAAACATGCCGTGCTATTTGCAGTATTTCACCCTTCATTGTCTTGGAGGGTAGATCCAAGAAGACTACTTTTCCATCAGCTTTACTTCCACACAGCAAAGTAATCAAGCTTTTGGGATAACAGTAGAGAAATTGTCTTCTGCCCAGATTAGCAGAGCTATTTGATTTCTGTATCTAGGGTCACACGTTAAATGCCTCGCAGATCCATTGAATTAACATTTGCTTTTACCTCCATCAATACAGGCAGAATAACCAAAAAGAGGGATAACAGTGAGGGATTGAATGCCCTAAACATATCTCCACTCTTGGAGACTATGCAACATTCCATCTCATATTTAACAACCTACTAAAGAAAGGGAAAAAAACCTTTCCAGTAGCTCATCAGCAAGGCCAAGAAATCCTATCCCAAATCTGAGAAATACCAAAAACTCCACATACTACTTAGGAGTTCACTTGTGTGGAAAGCAATGGCAATGCCTGTTGAAAAGAACCATTTTCAGAGGGGCATCCAAGTGTTCTCTTGTCCTCACTTGTCCCAGTAGTGTGGTGTTATCAAGCCTTTTTGAGTGGTATAGTGCTGTTTGGTTCTTTACTCCTCAGTGCATAGTTTGGAATCATTGGCAAGGGGTCTACTGGCCAGGGATGACAGCAAGAAAGCTGAAGAGAGAGATATAAACTCTGCATTTTTTACTAACACTCCACAACCAAAATCTACTGAGTTCCACATAGACCAAAACATGCATCTTCCCTGGTGCTGCCCAGAACTTCAGCATAGCTTTATTCAAAGTAGGACAGGGAGGAGCTTCTCTGTTTCTGCATAAGCCCAAGGACTTGCTTCCCAAAAAAAATTCTAAGTTCCAGAGACAGTATAAATCTTGACACATACATGCAGAATATTTGCCTTCTGTTTAACAGGTTTTTCACCAGAAGATGTGTAATATTATCACCAAAACAGTGAGAGAGCAGGAATCTTGTCTATCTTCCACATGGTTTGCAGGATGAAGTAGAGCCAAGTAGGGAACTTGTGGTTTAGGCTTTCTTTTCTCTGCAGTTCTTGTCACAGCAGGACCTTACCTGCTCCTACACACCACATCTGGAGCAGTGGAGCAGCAACAACAAAACAGCATAGAAATGCATACAATTCTTTCAGTGCCATCCAAAACCAGAAGAAACCACTCAAATCCTTACATACAGGAAAAGGCTTACCTGTCTGTCAATACTAATAGATTAACAATTCTCCAGCTTTCTATTAAAATAGGGAAAAGTCATACTTCAGTCTTTATTTATCCTTTCATGTTATCTTGCTATAAGATGTCTTGAAGGAACATATACTATTCTATATGCACAGTGTGTCTCCTCATTTTCTTTTAGTGCACTTATTATGGAAGAAAATAAGTTTTATTCTTCCTTTTATTTTTCTACGCTACATGAAATGAAGAGGACAGAGAAGTCAGCTTGTAAATATTTATGCAAACTTCTGAGTAAACTCAAGAGCAAGAACTCAGTAAGTCGTCAAAGGGTGACCCTTCCCAAACAAGTAGATGTAAAACTTATGGTGGTCAAGGAAATAATATAAATTAATAATTTATATGTCTCCAAAATCTTTACCTTTCTCTGAAACACTCGTGTTTTTCAGCTAATATTGAAGAAATATATAACTTGCTGGAAATAGAGGGTGAGTACCCCTTATGCCCTAAGTAAAATGACACCACATCCTCTCTCAGCTACCCACTTTTCCTACAGTTTCAGTCATCTGAGTGATGATTCTTAACTCTATGCAATCTCCTTGGCCCTTCCTTAATCCTCTGGTGATCTCCATCCTTCTCCTGTCACCATATTTCATTGAGCATAACCACTTAAAACATTTAAGTGGCATAAAGCAGCCAACAAAAGAGATCTTTTAGATGTACAGACAATGTCTTTGAAAGTCAGTTCAGAGAGAAGCATCTGTCGGACAAGCATCTAAGCTTACTCTTTTCTGCTTTCCATGGGACTTGTTTGACCTTAGGAAGGTTTCCAGTACTTTGGTGGACATCACAAGCACAACACAGCTGCACAAAGAAATGTTGGCTAGGCAGGCTCAGCAGCTGCACCTATTCCAGCACATATTTCACACACAGCCAAGTGGACAGGTCTTCTCCTCTGAGAAGTATTTTTCACTTGGTTACAAGGGAATTCTGTCTTAAAGTCCAGTCAAGTGAGACAACTGGTTTAATAATGTAGCACACGTTGATGCTTACGTCAGCAAGATGTAAAAGAGCAAGATGAATTATTTCTGCAACATGAAAATTGCACATGACAAAGGCCTTGTAATGCTAGGGTGCAAGAAGAGAGGTGAGGAGACTGGAGTTTTACTACCTTTTTTTTTAATGACACAGAAAAATAAACAGAAAATGCAATGGACATTTTCTAAGTGGAGCTGGTTCTTGCTATGTTGTTTGCCTAGAGTGATAGTATTAACAGCTATTCACAGCTGCTTCACACTCACACTGTGCTGTCATTTAGCACTATTACTGGGCTTCTGGGAACTCTTGGAGATAATGACACATGCTTTCATTTTAGATAGAATTATCTGCATGTTCTTAAAATCCACTAGAGAGTGCATCAATTAACATATCCCAGATATTAATCCATAAAATTTCCTTGTATTTTTGGTGGTTGTGATTTACTGGTTTTAAGCTGTCCTATTCTTTCTGCTTTTGTTAAACTGTTGTTTATTCGATCAGAGATCTGCTGGTTAAAATTTAAAAAATTAACTGAAAACCCCAAACAAAGAGGGAGAACTTTCAGAAGTCCTGAGGAACTGAGGAATTTTTATTGGGCAGAGACAGGAAAGTGAAAAGTGAGAGGTTTTTTATAGCTTCTATTTAAATATATTATAAAGTATAGAGCTGTGACAAATTTTTTTCTTTTCTTTAATCATCAGATACTAAATACTTTGATATTAGATTTGCCAGATATTCATGTGTTGTGTTTGCATGGGCTGGATTCTGTGTCAAGCTGGCAGGAAATTCCCCCATGTCTGAGAGAGCCAGTGCCAGCCAGCTGTAAGGCAGACCTGCCGTGGCCAAGGCTGAACCCGTCAGAGACAGTGGTGGCACCTGCGGGATGGGGGCGGGCTGGAGGGCAATAATCTACACCTGCAGCCCACGGGAGTGGAGACAATACTTGAAACATCTCAGCAGACACTGATGAAGGAGAGGTGCTCCAGGTGCAGGAGCAGAGGTTCCCCTGCAGCCTGTGGCAGACCATGGTGAGGCAGCTGTGCCCCTGCAGCCCATGGAGGTGCAGGGTGGGGCTCTGTATGATTGAGGGTAAAAAAATTTCCACAGTTAGGAGAAAATCTTTTTGACTATTGAACAGATGTTGAATAGTATAGAAGTTTAGCTCATAAGTTTGAACCTGTTTTGTTTTTTTCTCCAAGATCAATATAATATTGTAACTGTAATGACTGGCTTTAAAAATGCTCACCAAGCATTTTCAAAACAAGATTGTGATATTTCAATTATGTCTTAAGATTTCCTAAAAATCTCTTTCAAGAAGTCTGTGAAATTTATGTACATTTTCCATTTATAAATAATTTAAGGAAAGAACAACAATAATAAATAACCAACAAAAGTCTTTCTGCGTTTCCTGGAAGCAGTTTGTCAGGTGTCTTATCTTTAGCACAATTAAGAGGGCTTTAAAAAGAGAGAATTGTTCACACAAGGACAGGTTGTCAGCACATGAAATCTTGATTTTTATTCAGGGTCATTGAAATGCAAGGTTCACTCTGATGAAAAATCTGAATAAAAATGTTCAAAACATCTCCATTCAACTCTTCTTTGGAACCATATCATAGGATTCACTGAACATTCATAGAAGTTCTGTGAAATGTACTAGATAATAATGAGATAGGGGCTAAACAATCTCAGGACATTATTTTCCAATAGTTGTGTGTTCAGTGCCTTTTTCAGTAGGATTTTAGTCTGATTTTGCAGTTCCTGTGTGCCAAAGCAATGCAAATACTGCAGGCAGAAGTCTTCCAGTTTGTATGCCTCTGAGAAGAATTAATGAGAAAAAGAGCAAGAGCAAGGGTGTTTCTTGGCCTGCCAAAAAATCCTCCACTATCTGGTAAGCACAAATAGTCATTCTATAAGAAATGCTTTCACATATACAGTTAAGTATTGTAATTTTGACACAGAAAAGCATTTTTATCTTAAAGAATGCTACTATTTCTATATGAAGGTGTCTGAATGAATGTGCAAAATGAGTATATATGAGCAATAGTCATGTAAAGTGTAATAATAATGATATAATGAATGTTTCTGGGAAATAAATCAAAGAAGAAACTTGCCTAAATCATACTTACAGCAAACTGTGATGCAGGGAGGAGAAGTTTGATCTTCAAAGTCATAGGCTTTATGATTCTCCTACCAGAAAGATTTCTCTCATTGAAACATGAAAACCCAAAATAAAGAAAAAGCAGAGGAAAGCCCATGGACTGAAACTGCTAATCAGAAGTTAATATAAAATATACAGAATTTAATAGAGGGCAATAATTATGTCATTATTCTTGAAACTGTGACATAGAATTCTACTCAAGATATTAAAGGCTCTTAACATTTAAATTATTACCCCTACCACAAACAGTAGGTGTGCTCCAGAAAGTACAGCAAGGACAGCAGCACAGCACTGGCTCTTGCAGAGACTTTGTTGAACTAGACCTGTAGGTCACATTCTTACAACATTTACATATGTTCACATTAAAAAATACCATGATATGGAAACGGGTCTAAAGTTCAACTTGTAGTACATTTTATTACCTTATTATTATATTGTAGGTCAGTACGCATAAAATGGGCTATATACCTTAAATAACTTATTTAATCATTCTGGATTTATTGTGACAACTACCTATGAGACAGAGATGTCCAGATATGGCACCTAGGCCAACCATAGCATTGCTTGAAATCAGAGGCTATAAGGCAATAATTTGTAATTCAACCAACCATATCAGGCAGTGAAATGGATTTATGATGGTGTTCTGTGAGAGAAATGAAGGTCAGTTTTCAGCAGTGAAGGTGCTGTTGACTGCAGAAGCATGTGATGAAATTATATATAAGTTTCTGTCATCCTTAAAAAAAAGAGAAAAGGAGCTGAAGGAACTTCCATTCTGTGGTTTAGATGATTCACTGTCCTTTCCCACGAGACAAGATGGAAGATCATAGCAAAAGAATGATACATTGTTATTTATCTTCATCAGCTGAAAATAAAAATAACATAATGTCTGCCTGAATCTAATGTTAGGAAGACATTTCATAACCTATATTTTTTTTAGTATTTCACCAATAAAATTGATAATAAGAATTAAAAAACAAAATCAATATTGCCATTGATATCTTCTGCACAGATAGAATCTTTCCAATGGTTGTTTTTCAGGCTACTGCAAAAATTGGGATGTTTGGGAACTAAATGCTATGAAAGATCTATGGGAGAGAGGAGATCCCGCTGTCTAATATCTGACAAATATTTATTTTCTACATTATTTATTACTATGTTAAATGTGTAACAATGATACCAGCATCTCACCATGTTGTTTCACCTCGCAGTTGCCTTCTAGGATCTTATCTAGAGATGCTCACCTGTGTAAATATCTCTAAAGCTGTCAGTATAAATATACGCAAATCTACAACAGATGCACTGGTGCACCTTGAGAAGAATTCTTCATGGACTTTCAACCAACAATTCTCCCTTTCCCACCATAATTTTTTCTTTTTGATCTTGAGGTGCACATATGTGCCATCTTTACTGTAAGACTGTACTTCACCTTAATGCAAAGGATCTTTCTTATCCTATCTGATCCCTGCCTTGTAGTCCTAACTGAGAAAATTCTTTTGCACAGTGTCTAAATTGTGCTTATTTTTAAAATGTAAGTGAAAAAAATCTGAATTTATATGAAATTTTAAGAGGAGGGGGGAAGAAAAAATATATGAGTCAGTCAGCCAGATTAGCATTAAACACGTTTATTTTATTTTATTTTTTTAATTCTTGTGACTAGGATTTTAAGTAAAAAGTGAAAGTCTCACCAATGCAGAAAAAAAATTCAATTCCATAGAAACTCTTCTGGATACTGAGAATTTAATATGGCAAGACTTGAGAATTATTAATTACAATGACACTGAAGTTTGCCAAAATGATGTCCAAACACTAACTGTGAATTTAATCTGTTGTCCTACCAACTCAGCTTTTAAAGAACAAGCTATAATGAAGGCTGAGACCCAAAGCCTTTAAAGACTCAAAGATCAATTGTTATCAAGAGAAGGTGCTTAGCAATTTGGAGGATTGTCAGAAAGAAGTATGACATATATTCATTTGATTATGGTACATAAAAAATGCAGGATGAACCGAATAAATAGTGACTTTCTATTTAGTGCTTGATTGACTACATTCCAGATACGCTGAAAGCATAAATTAATCAAAACTAGATCTGCAATCAAAAGGAAGAAAGTCTAATCCTTTCTTTAATCCCCAACAAAGGAATAGAGTACTGTATGATGCAGTAACTATTTTAATGTCTGCTTGCATAATTGTGCCACATTCTACAACCAACATCATGCATTGTATATGCTCTCTTCTTATTCTCTTTGAACAAATATCTGTAGTTCAGGAGAATATTTTGCAAGACAGGCATTGGAATATCGGTTTGTGTTTTATAAAAATAAATAAGGAAGGAATCACATTGATTAAAATCTTACCAAACCTTTGAGACCTGGATAGCCCACTAGTATAAGTGTTTTCTGGGGATGCTTCTCCCAGAGATGCTACAGGAGTGGCTTCAGGGAGCAGCTGCCAGAAGCTTCCCCTGTGTTCAATCGAGCCAATGCAGTTGGCTCCAAGATAGACCTGCCACTGGCCCAGGCTGAACCCATCAGTGATGGTGGTAGTGCCTCTGCGTTAGGCATATATAAAAATGAAAAAAGGTTATTATTCAGGAGACGTTGGATCCAGAGAAAGAAGGAGAGAAGACAGAGAGAGGAACAACCCTACAGACATGAACATCAGTGGAGAAGGAAGGGCAGGAGCTGTTCCAGGAGCCAAAGCTGAGGTTCCCCTGCAGCCTATATTGAAGACCATGGTGAGGCAGCTGTGCTACCCATGAAAGTCCATGGTGGAAGGGAGATACAACTACAGCCCATGGAGGACCCTACCAGACCAGGTCCATATGAGGACCTACTAGAGCAGGTGCATGCCCAAAGGAGGCTGTGATGCTATGAGAAGACCATGCTAGAAGAGTCTCCTGGCAGAACCTATGGCCTCATGGACTTGTGACCCCATGGGGGACACATTTTCTGGCTGTTTGTTCCTGAAGGACTACACTCTCTGGAAATGGACCTATGCTGGAGAAGTTTGTAAAGAAATGCAGCCTGTGGAACTACTCAGTTGGAGAAATTGTCTCATGTGGGAGGGACTCCCACACAGGAGCAGGGGAAGGGTGTGAGGAGTCCTCCCCCAAGGAGGAAGGACAATATGTGATGAACTAACCGCAGAGCCCACTCCCTGTCTTCCTGCACCCTTGGGGGGAAGAAGGCAGAGAATTCAGGAGTGAAGATAAGCCTGGAAAGAAGGGAGAGTTGGGGGGCTGAGATTTGGGTTTATTTCTCATTATACTACCCTGATTTCAGGGTTGTCTGATGCTTGCAAAGCCCTAATTGCAGCTGTGGGTCAGCAGTTGCCAGCAAAGAATTCTCATCCTCTCTGCCATGGTACAACCGATTCCTTGTGGGAAGCTGCTTGCTGATAGTCAGCTAAAGGGATCATCAGCCAGTGCCATTGCTTCACTCTCCTCCTGAGATCAGGAGAACAATCAGTTCCTCTTTGTCCAAGGTATATAAATAGATATCAATATAAATAGGGATACAATCCTGACTACTGCAGATTCATAATGCACTCATGTAGTTATGAACTTGACTATAGTCCCAGTGAGATGCATTGCTGGTTTACATCATTTCTTTGAATAAATATGCATTCAAATAACTACATTATAGTGGTAAAAGAACTAACTACTGAAATCCTTTGCCAGTCTCCACTACTGAAAGAAGAAAGGTGCAGGGGATAGGATATTGGACTACGGGGTGCTGAGGAAGCCACCTATCTGTTTTCTTTTCCTTCTGATCAAACTAGAGTGGCAGTGGTTTCAGGGAAAATGCACAGAAATCCTTTTATTTCTTAATGTAAATCAGAAAATTCCTTCCGGTGAGAGTGTGCAGAATATCATTAGGAAAGAACAGTGTTCTCTGTGTAAGTAGACCAGTTATGCTGACCTTGATAAATTGATTAAACAATGCATCATTATGATCCACAGTAATCTTCTGTTAAGTTCAAAACAGAGTTTGAGAAAAATTCTAGAAAAATGTGCAAAATGCCAAAGAAGGAGTGAGATCTAAGCATGACTGAAAGTTACTCTTATGCCTATATTCTTCCTTTGATGCAGGCTTATAAATCCAATTAACATTAATGACAAACGTGTTGTGCGCATATGCAAACCATGAGCTGAGATTCCCTACTGCCCCTCCAAGATTCTTTTGTATAATTCAAATATTGAACTGTTACATTTAAAGCATATTTTGACTTGAAAAGTTTCAAAGTTTAATGTTTATTCTGCCTTAATAAAAATTAATAGCAACAAAGTATAATTGCTTCAGTAATGTTTTGCAAAAACATCAAAGTATTTTATGTTTCTGCAGTTTGGAAAGAAACCTCAAAAGTAATGTTGATGTATTTTGCACAAATCATATAGTCTACAATGCATAAATCACAAAGTTTCACAGTTCTGTAAATATTGCATTTTAAGGTGTTCAAGTCAGATTTCTAAACAGACAAATAATAAATTGGAGGGGGCATGATCCCTGATTTGGAGGAAAAAAATTAATCAGAGCTTAGAACTGCAGAAAAACTATTCTTGGTTTCAAGACAGCATTCTTCAAAGGAAAAAAAAACTCTTTAAAATAGAATGAACGACTTCAATTGTTCCCTGAAACAGATTTTAAAATGAGGAAAGTAAGGCATCTGCATTATTAATCAGAAAAAATCATCCTACGAATTTTAATACTGTATTTGTTATTTTCTACTGAACACAGTGTTCCTCATAACCTGACAAGGTGATGATCTCAAAATCAAAACAGATGGTCTTCAAAAGATCTACAGATCCTCCCTTTTAATGACTCTCAAGAATCCTATAGGACTTATAATAAAGCTACTCATACATATAAAAAGAAATGTGCTTCTTCAGTAGCTTGCTTAACAATACTTCTATGAAATCAATTACCTATGTCTGGTAGATTTTATGACTAAGAGACATCTCCTTGCTGTTCCACAGCTGGTGCTGTAATGCTGTATTCTAATTATTCTTCTTCCCTTCTGGAGTGGGGCATGTGACTGTGAATTTTCTTATTCCAAATTTTGTTCTCTTGAACAAAACTACTTGAAATTCAGTCAATTTTCCCATCCTACCCTCTTGGCATGGGAGAAGACCAGCATCAACTTCCCAAGCTGGGTTCTTTCACAATCCCTGTCACTGTTGTGAGTCAACAGTTCACCTGTTTTGTATTAGACAACTGCTGACCTGTGTCTTCTGCATTTCTGCCAACATCTCCATCTTTTAAAATTGTCTCCTCATCCCAGACTGCTTCATATTTTTTCTACCTTGTACATGCTGGAAACCAATTATATCCTATTACTTGGAAAGAGATGTTTGTGGGTTTTTTATATGGTTATATAATGCATCCTTGGGTGTCTCTCCTTCTGTCAGTAGTACACGTCATGATGCAGTTACTACTTCATTGGAAAAGGGAAGAGCTACATAGATCATCTGTCTGCACTCAGTGTCCCACAACATGCTTCTCTCTAAATTGGAAAAGTATGGATGTGTCAACCTTACCACTCAGCTTGGTGTAATCTGCAACTTACTGAGGGTGCACTCATTTCTACTGTCTATGTCTGATCAGGATATTAAACAGTACTGGTCCCACGATGATGCTACCACTTGTCATTGATTTTCATCTGGACATTGAGACATTGACCACTAATCTCTGCATGTGATCATGCAACAAATTTCCTACCCACTGAATGGTGCACCCTCAGTAAGTTGCAGATTACACCAAGCTGAGTGGTAAGGCTGACACACATGAGGGACAGGATGCCATCCAGAGGGATCTGGGCAATCTGGAGAAGTGGGACCATGTGCAATTCATGAGAGATAACAAAGCCAGGCTCAAGGTCCTGCACTGGGTCAGGGCAGCCCCCAGTATCAATAGAAACTAGAGGCTGAAGGGACTGAGAGTAGACCTGCTGAGAAAGACTTAAGGCTACTGGTAGATGAAAAGCTGGACATGAGCTGGCAGTGTGTGTTTGCAGCCCAGAAAGACAAACACATCCTGGGCTACATCCACAGCAGTGTGACCAGCAGGGCGAGGGAGGGGATCCTGCCCCTCTGCTCTGCTCTGGCAAGAACCTGGCAGTGCTGCATCCAGCTCTTGGGTCCCAGCACAGGAAAGACATGGAACTGTTAGAGCAGGTCCAGAGGAGGGACAAGAAGATGACTGGAGGGATGGAGCATCTGTGCTATGAAGAAGGGCTGGGAGAAATGGGGTTGTTCATCCTGGAGAAGAATCCAAGGAAATCTTATTTTCACCTTTCAGTACTTAGAGGGGCTCATAAAAGAGATGGGAATGCATTTTGTAGTAGAGCCTGCTGCAATGGGTCAAGGAGTAATGGCTTTAAATGAAAATGGAGTAGGTAGATTTAGATTGGATATAGGAAAAAAATTTTGTGATGAGGGTGGTGAAACACTGGAAGAGGGTGCCGGGACAGATGGTGGATGCCCCATCCCTGGAGACAGTCAAGACTAGGTTGGATGGGGCTCTGAGCAACCTGATCTCATTGAAGGTGTCCCTGCTCACTGCAGGGGAGTTTAACTAGATAACCTTAAGAGATCCTTTTCAATCCAAACCATTCTATAATATTAGGCAGTAAAACACTTAAGGACACATATTTGTGTATTGTATAGACAATGAAAGAAAGTCTTTAAAAAAATTCATTACAAACCATCCTATATATTTATTTGTAACACTTAATCAGTGATTTAACAGGTTAACCAGTTAACTGGTTCCTGAGGACATATGCAGACAGCTCAAACCTCCTGTGAACTGTTCCATCAAGAGTTAAGCACTCCCTGTCTTGGAGTTACTGCACTGGAACAATGGGACTTCTAATTGCTTCTGATTCTTTTGACTGACCAGGAAGGAAAACAAGATGGAAAATGTACATTGTATTTCACAGAATTTATCCAAACATCCCTGTACTGTTATCATCAGAGTTTATTATTTAAATCCAAACACAGCCAAAAAAAAAAACCAAGAAAAACCCTTAATTACAAATTTCAGCTGGGTTCCATTGAAGTAATATGAGACTTCAATACTAAAAAACTACTCAGATTCTGTGAGAATTCATAGCTCAATGGAAATCAATTGTGGAATAGATTTATTAAATCATATAACCTTGTCCACTGACAATATGCTATCTATCCCTACTATTTTTCGTGCTTTATTCAGGTTTGTTTTCAAAGTCCTACATAATAATTGGGAAAACATTTCAAAATTTCTTCAAAATTACTGAATAAAATATAATTATGAGTAGAAAAACAGATGTTTCCTGAATTTTTTGCAGAGTATATAGCTCATTAGAGGCATTGTAGAGGATCCCTTTCTGTTAAAAAGTTTGCTGCTTGAAAAAGCGTCACAAACTTTCAACTCCATTTTGGTAGTGTTGTGGGGTTTGTTTTATTTTATCTAACTGCTCTCATATGTACTTCCACCTGTACTACATAGAAATAATTTTCTTCTCCTGAAGCCGTTCAGATAAATGTAGAGAACAATCATGTGATCCTGCAATCTCATTTTACTGAAATCTCATGTATTGGGCTCTTTTAATCCTCCTTCAATCCCTTGTCTTTAACCTCTATTGTTTGTTTCTGGTTTTTACTGCACTCCATCTTCTTTGTGATAATGTGATAGTGTTTTGTAATTTTCCATAGGAATCTCTACCAAGAATGAGATTTTTAATAAAATTTTCCAACAGTGTACTTTACATGGTTTGAGGCATTATAGACATGATGTGGAGTGCTAGTATGCCTTCTAGTAGCCCTCAGCCAGTAAAAATTCTCTTGTTTAAGTGGAAGAGGCCTATGATTTCAGAGAAGAAAGTTGTAATTTCCTCTGCATTCATCCATTCAGTCAGCTGGTAAATGTGATTTCTGAGTACACAAGCATCCATGAATGGCTTTATAATGATCCTGCAGTAAATTAATGTGATTTAATCTGAAGAGACTTGAAGGCAGCAGCTGCATCAGATGATGTTGCCCCACTCGTGAAACACAAAAGTAGTTTTTGTGGTGTATCAGAAAAGCTATCTTTTGCAGAGGGGCAAACAGGACAAACCAAATAAAATCTAAGGCCAGCATTTCAGCTACCTTCCTAACAGTAGAGCTGCTGATGAGAGAGTAGAGTTTCCAAAACAAAAGAGGTGGGCATGTAGTACTGAAGGGAGATGAAATGCAGCCAGGAGGAAAATAAAGCTGCTGAGTTACAGCTTACACTGTGAAATATTAAGAAGCAATGAGCCCTTGCAAAATGTAGCTGAATGAAACCTGTTGGTCACAGGGATCATCATGAACATAAAAATTTGGAAAATCCATTCACTTATAAACACTGCAGATTTTCTTGAAGCTAGAACATAGGGTGTCGGCACAGGCAGCTAAAACGGGACGGGAACTGCTTGGCAGTGCAATCTTAGAGCATTTTATTCTGTCATCAGTCTCTTCTAAACCCATGGTGAGAGACACAGGGAAGATGATAAAGCTCATGCACAGTAAAGCAGACAAAGATTATCTCTGTTAGAGAACATTTCAGAAGTCTTTTCAGCCAATAGCATACTCTGAAAGCTCACAGACATTTTCTCTAGTGAATCACTAAAAGCACACGTACACCTGCTTCTAACAATGCTTGCTTGTACACTCTAAGAAAAAATGCACAATAATCCGTTATTAAGCTTAAAACTTTCTACTATCTTGTTAAGTGTATTTTTCTACTTCTTTACATCCTGATTGTGCTAACTCACAAACCCAATTATTGTTCTTGTCCTTGTGGCAACCATCATTGTATCTATTTTCTTCCTGACTCACATTGCAAAGTTTTGAGATTTTCTGCTCTCTATACCTTCTTGGGATCTTCTGCTTTTTACATTTCCTACCTAGGGGGGGAAAAGGAGAAGGAAATCAAAAGTCAGAGATAAGGATCTACTAGTAATGCAACCTTAGAAAAGCACAAATATATTTAGTATTTTCTCTCAGGGAAGGTAGGAAACTATATACAAAACCAGTCAGATATTCCCTCCTTTTCATTTTATGAACTATCTTATTTTACTTGGTCTTCCTCAGGGATTGGCTTCTTTGATCTCCTGTCTTGACACAGATGACACAGTTCTTCATGAATCCTAGCTCACTGATCAGCTGGTACCAGACCTGTCAACATGACATCTGGAAACAAAACATTGTCCCACACATAGAAATGAGGAAATTTGTTGCATCACTTCCCATACCAGGTCATAAAAAGAGAAGGTAATTATTCATTTCTCATTGCCATTAGCCATCAGAGTAGGTGGGGATTCTGTTAAAGAGCTCAGGCTTCTTACTCAGCCTCCATATGACCCCTGCTAAGGGGTTAAGCACTCAAATTTCTGAGATCATCTGTGTGAACCCATTTGACCAGAGCCCTCCTTGTGCATGTATAGATTTTGCTTTGCAAGCTATGAGTCATAAACACCCACACATTTCTAAAAACTTAACAGTGTATAGAAATGTCATCTATTACTGAGTTTCTACACAGAGAAATCAATACCTAGTGAAATCAACTATTAGAAAAATGAAGAGTGGGAGAGAGTTAAGAATAGTATCCAATTTAAGCTGATGCAGCTTTAAGTAACAGATGTTTTTAGCAACATCTGTGAAAATGAATACACTTGTTTTTCATTCATTTCAGAGAAAAGTTTTCTTTCACAGTTCACTATCTCCATTAGAATATATAAAACCACTTAAAGTACTTAGCACCTTTTGTGAAATTCATGTCTTCAGACATACACAGTATTTTGAAAAGTAGAGAATGCTTATTTTTTTAACCCTTCCAAAGCATTTGGCCATTACTTCTGTGCTATGGTTGTTTCCCCCTTCAGACCATTCATCTTCTCTTAATAATTAACAGTGCTAATCAGTTGTTTTCCTGCACTTATAAGCATGCAGACTAAATAAGGAATATCAGTTTAGCTGGTAAAAGTTTAATTTGATTAATTATCTCCATGCTCTGGCATTGTACTGCTATGTAGTTTCTGACTTAATGTGCAGCATTTGAGAGAACTTCCATGAAAAAACTTATGAAGATAACTCCCTATTTATTTACTTGTAATCAGAAAGATAAACAAACTCATTTTTCCTTGCCATGAAACCATGAGAAGCTCTAAATCTAAAAAACCCACTTTAAACAACGATATACTAAGCCATGCAAGTATTATTTGCGCATACTTTGTGTGTGAGATCAGTTAAGAAATAGGCTTATTTAATGGATAATGGACCTACACTAGTCAGGATATTTTTAATTCGGAAGGATGTTCTGTTAAAACAAAGATAGCAGATTTGGAAGATCATATATTATTGAATTTGTTTTGCTCTGCTCAAACATTCTTAATGAACAGATAGTAAGTATGAAGAAAAAAAAAAAGCCAACAGAAAGTACAACAATATGAAGAAATAGAAGAGGCTGGTATCTGCCACATCAAGGAAAAACATTGTAACTGGATTGGAACCTCTCCCACTTCTTTTATTTTATCAAATACATTTATGTTTCATAAATCATGATAAGAGCTGGGACATAAATGTTTCAAGTGTTCTTTGTCTAGCAATTCAAATTAGAAAAACAAGAGGAAATATATACAAGCTACAATTTAAAAAAAACACAGTAAAGGGAAAGTTTGCTATCTAGGAATCATCATGTTTATTCTGTCATTTTATACCTATTTGGATAAGCACTGTTTTATTTATAAAAATGTACTGGAAGATCAAGTGGAGCTCAGGGTTATAACAAAGGAGATAGATAATGGGAAGATCTTGTGAGACTCCGGGGAAGAAAATTTCAGAAGTTAAAGGCAGAAAGCTCAAGCAAAATAAAAGTGTATGAGATAAAACTAGCCTGCAGAAGAAGAAACCTTCAGGGAAAATATGGGATGAGACAAAATGGGATGAAGTGGGTTGGGATGAGATGGGAAAGGATAGAAAAGAATTATTAGAAAATAATAATTAAAGCAAAATCACCAAATAGGTTATTTATGTTCCAAGGAATAGCAATTATGAACACTGAGAAAGCTTAAACCCCCACTTGTGTCATGAGCCACCTGAAGAAACACAACATTTTGGAGAATTACAGTAGCATATATAATTTTCGAGTTGCATGTACAATTTTTAAGTTGCATATGCATGTGAGCGGCATATACATATTTTAAGGCATGACAGCAAAAAAGGGGTATGAATTGATGCATTATGTTTACATGGCAAGTAAACATAAATGGGAGTTGGATATTCACTGCAGGGGTGGCTTCTGCGAGAAGAGACTTGGGGTCACCCTCATAATGGACAGATTCTGTGCCAGCCAGCTCTGAATCAGAGCCACTGGCCAAAGCAGAGCCCACACAGCAATACATTTAAGAAAGAGAAAAAAATTCTGTGCAGCAGCTGTGGGAGAGCAGAGTAAGAAAATATTTCAGAGAAAAGCTCTGCAGTCACCAAGGTCAGTGCAGAAGGAAGGGGAGGAGGTGCTGCAGGTGCGGGAGCCGAGATTCCCCTGCAGCCCCTGGGGCAGCCCAAGGTGAGGCAGCTGTGCCCCTGCAGCCTGTGGAGGTCCAGGGTGGAGCAGAGATCTTCAAGCAGCCAGACCGTGGGGGAATTCATGCCTCAGAGAGTGGATATGTCCTGAAGGGAGCTGCAGCCCGTGGAGAGGAGTCCATGCATGAGCAGGTTTGCTGGCAGGATCTGTGATCCATGGGGGACTCGTGCTGGAGCAGTCTGTTCTGGAAGGAGTGTGCTCCATGTTGGAGCAGTTTGTGAAGGACTGTACTCCATGGGAGGGATGCCAGGCTGCAGCAGGGGGTGACGGTGAGAAGGAAGGAGTGGCAGAGACAAGGTGTTATGAACAGGCTGCAACCCCCACTCCCTCTCCCCTCCATCCCTTCGAGAGGGGGATGTAGAGGATTTGAGAGTGAAGAAGACAAGGAGCCTGAACAGGATGGGGAGAAGTGGTGGAAGCAAAGGAGTTTCAATTTGTCTTTTGTTTCTCACTATACTACTCTATTTTAATTGTTAATAAATTAAATTAATCTTCTCAAAGTCAAGTCTGTTTTGCCCATGATGGTAACTGGTGAATAATTGCCCTAGCCTTATCTCACCCCATGAGTTTTTTCTTCTTATTTTATCTTTATGTCCTTCTGGGTGAGGGGAGTGAGAGACCAATTTGGTGGGCACCTGGCAGCCAGTTAAGGCTAATCTACTACTGTTGAACAGTCATGTTTAGATTTATACCCATAAATGACATTCAAGGTTTAAGGTAGAATGAAGTTTGCCATTCTAACATAAGCACATTAAAGTACTAAACTGCAGGAAGTGGATTTCCTACAAGAAGAAAAATATGTCCAAATGAACTGTCATTCCCCACTGCCTTAATACATAATGCTTCCACCAACAGTAAGAGGTTCATGTGCAAATAGAGAAATTTTTAAGGTGAAATTAGATGGATTTCTAAAGAAAAAAACAACAAGCTTTTTTGCTGGCTCCATGCCAGGTGTCAGGAAATCTCACAGGACACACCCTTCAGGACTCTTCCTGAAAGGAAAGTAAGTTTGGGTGGAGTTTGGTAATGCAGAAAGCAGAAATTCCAGGCATATCCGTGAATGGGCAGAGTGCTTGGATTAAAAGCAAACTTTCTCCCTCCAGGAAGTGAGTATCAGATCAGCAGCTCTGTGATTTGGCTCACAAATCAATAAACAGACAGAAGAACAGAATGTTACCCAGTAACCCAAAGAAATTATTTCTTGTTAGGAACCAAGCTGAGAGGAAATGTATACGCATTGACATAGTGCAAATACATTTATCTACTGCAGTAAGACTAACATTTTGGGAAAATAACTACATGAACATCAAATCCAGAAAATTACATTTCTCAAATCCTCACAGTGTGCCTAGATGAGTGCTACTCAGGACCAGGCTCTTAATATTTTTTGTTGCAGTGGAATACTATCCTCTTTCAATATGAACACTAACAAGTAGCCAGAAGGGATGGAGCAGAAAGTATTTACAAGGAATAATTTGGGTCTCAGATATCTTCATTATGCTCAGAAAGTAGAACAACAGAATGTGTGCATAAGCATGTTAGCATAAAACAAACATAAAATGTCTATGTGCAAGAAATCTATGTGAAATTTTCTCTTAGTGCAAGAACACCTTAAACGTACGAATTTTAGAAATATCTTTCTGATTTTAAAGACCTAACAGAGGGTTAAAAAGCAACAAAAGTAACATTTTGTATCTTTAAATACAAAGATTTTAGAAAATTTTAACTAAGCCAACACTATTATAAAATCATGTCACACAAGTGCTTCTGCATAAAGGAGATGACAGTAAGTGGGCTGAAATATATGATCTGGGGTTTCACCCCATCTTTGATTTCAGGATACACAACCTGAATAAAGACTATAGAATAGAAATTTAAAGCTCAGTAATATTTGCCAGGGAGGTAGTGAATTACAAGGATTAACAGCTTCCTTTATTCAATAGAACCTATAAAACTTAATCCAATTTTCACAGAAGCCAAAGACAACCTACTTGTTGCCTTCTGGTCTTTTGTCATTGATCGTCTTGTAAGGAATACAAGGGTCTGTTTCTTTGATGTAAATGATACATTCAAAATAAACCCTCATTGTAAGACTAATTGCACTTATGTGATAACGTAAATGCCAAGCTTATTTTCTAATGTGCATTTTTCGAATGATAATCTGAATGCAGTGTGCTAATTTTTTGCATGTAGGCAGACTGAATTACTGAAGGTCAATTCAGTCAAGTTATTTGGAAATGAGTGTGTACAATGACATTCACTAGGAACAAGAAGGGTGAGTAATTTTCTTTTCAGATGAAGAAGAACAGAGTACATTTTCATATGCATATATATTATTCAGTACATTGCAAGACTAAAAGACAGGAAGGTATGTCCCGGCTGTTGCTGTTCCTTGATAGTAGTGAAGTCTGAAAGTAGTAGTAGTGACTTCTCCATTATCTTCCTAGGCAAGAAGGTACTTTGAACACTTGAGAATCTTAAACTCAACTGGAATTTTCTGTCAGCCTCATCTGAACTAAACTTTCAGTTCATTGGGGACTTGTTTTTTCACATGAAGCTTAACTGCTGAGATTTTTTCGGACCTCTTAATTTTCATAGGGCAATTCATCTCATTATCTGTCTTTTCAGCAGTTAACTAATAAATGCAGAAGCAAAAGAAAACCTGCTATAAATTCATTACTGCTTTTACTTCAAGACCCCGGTTTTCTACAATACTCTTAGGGATAAAACCCAGATGAAAATAAAGAGGATTTGGCAAGATGTTTTCTGGAGAATCTAGAGGGCCAGCTGATGAAGGGTCTCCAATTCAGCTGCTTTTAATAGAAACAAATCAGAAATAAACATCAAGAAAACCTTATTACTGCAAATATTATGAACAAATATTTATAGGAGAGTCAGCTGTGGATTTCTGCATTTAAGAAAAAAGAATTAACTACTTCCAAATAACTCTGTTTGGTTTTGTTGAGCTTTTTTTTTTCCCCTCCAAAGAGAATGAGTGCAATGTGTGATACATTTCCTGGGATCCCACAAACAAGTTTGTCCAGGACAATGCAAAACCTGTACTCATTAGCATGGGTCACATTCAGTGAATCCTGCAGCCACATGAGACCACTCTGGCCACGGGCCTCGTGATGAGAAACTGGAGGGTCCCACTCCCATTCCCTACCTCCTGCATTGCACTGGCTACCTTCCTATTGAACCAGAAAACATAGCCATCTCTTCAAGCTCCATTTTGATAAAGTTTGCACATGCTGATAAATTCACACCTTTTCTTGACTGATTGTACTAGTAACTATATAAATGTTAAAGGAGGTGTACTTTAGTCCATGCTTGAATTTGTTTAGTCTTATTCCAACACAAAACTAACAAGAACAGTGAATTTTGAAAGCATTTCTGTTTCATAATTTTTCCTCTTCAAGTCTCACAAGAAGGGCTTTGCTTTAGCAGTGTTGATAAGCAGCACTGATAATTATCCTGGATTATAAAAAGGCCTATCAAAAAGGCCTTGAGTTTGAGGGAGCCTTTTCCATTCTCTCTGTTGAAAACAAACACCTTAATACTGAACTATGGAATAAGAAAATTGTAACATATAGAACTAATAGAAAATACAAGATTTTTTTTTTGTTAATAATTCAAATCTTTATTTTTGTTTGTTTCTCTTTAGAGATCTTCACAAATTACAAATAGAAATACAAGCATCTGCAAATTCAGATCCAGGATATTAAAATTATATTTAATCCTACGTCATAAGTTTTTGGAGATTAAGTCTGAAGCTAGATCTCAATTTCAGCTCCAATTCAGAAGGAGTAGAAATCTCACATCACAAGAAACATCACTAAATATTTCACTGTAACATGGCCTCTCTCTCATAATAACTTTAAGAGGAGCCATAGATTGTTCATAATGAAAAATATATCTAGGATTTTGTATAGCAGGAGGAAGTTATTTGCTTCACTTTCACAAAGTATTATATTAAACATAGACACTGGTATTTTTTGAAAATATGATAACATTAATCTCACCTGATTTTATTTATTTTCTGAGCTTCTGAGGGTTTCTACTGCAAGATTGGAAATATGTTTGATACCCTCTAGTGGACAAAGTAATATATAACCTTTTATGTTATACAAAAATGGCTTCAAGTTCAGAAAAAAAACCACATTTTCTCAGGCAGCCCTAATCCACAAATATGTAATATTTAATATATCACTTTTCTTCTAGATTAAATCATGTGACAAAGCCATATAACAGATTTCTTTTCTCTCTCACTGTATGGAATGACCTAGTGCAATTTCATGTCATTGATCTGACTGTTTAGTCCTAAAGTAATGGTTTTGGGTTTTCAGAGTTCTATCAGAAAAAGAACAAAAGTCCCTTTAAAATGCATGATAAATAACAAAAAACTCAGCCTAGGAAACTCCTATTTGCTTTTTGTAATATATTTCATAAGGAAGTATAAAATGAGGTTACTATTTAAAAATCCTATTTTTTTTTCTTTCAGCTTCTGCTCAACTCAAATTTATACATACATGTTTCTTATATTACTTCAGCCACTCACTACCCGTTCAATGTAAGCAGATACAGTCAGACATTGTAGATTTTATTGGATTTCTCTAAAGAGGAGCTGTGAAAGCTTCACAGGTTGAATTATTGTGGTACATAGATGCAAAGTTTTTTTTTCTTAGACATTAAAAGGCTTTGCTGGGTGAACCATTACTGGCTACCTGGAGCAGTAAATCAGATATGGTGCATTTCCTTTTTTTTTTTTTTTTCAGTTTGTTCTTATGTCTTATCTGTCAGGTTCTTTACAGAAAGTGCAATTGCTTTTGGCATGTCTTGATGGTCACTACACAATTTACACTGACTAATTTCTCTTCTTCCATGCAACTGACTGACATTACTGGCTTGACATATCAATTAACACTTTGTCAGTCTTTCCTTCCCACATTATTCATTGGTAGGTCACCTTCACTTATATACCATCATTATATCATTTGATTGCATAGCTATTTCCATCACTGATTTGACACATATATTATTAGTGCTTCTGTTTTCTTGATGCAAATGAGAGAAAATGTAATTTGACTTAGAATCCAAGAATGTTTCTCTCCTCACATATTAGAAAATTTCATAATACATATTTAATATTCTCTTTGTCTCAGTACTTCCATTTTTATCACCAGACACTTAGGTCTGAACACAATAAAGGATGGTTTATGTGTTTAAAACCAGCAGCAACAAAGTTATGTTCATGAAAAAGGAACAGAATTTCCAAATGCATAGACTTGGGTATCCCAGAATGGGATCCAAACCAGCTAGCACACAGAATAAAGACAAACCAGTTGTTAGCCCATAAAGATTCCCAGACAGGAGGGTAACCAAAATCACCCCTTTTGAGAACACAGATTCAGGGACTCTCTGTTCACGGACTGAGTCATGGACTAAAACCCTCCCATCCATTTTTCCACGCAATTCTTTCCTTTCAGAGTCATGAGCCAGGCTCACTTCTGGAGCCTGGTTGGAGACAGTTGTAGCACTGCCCAGTTAAGCAGCATGGCAGACAGATTTTATCTTTGACATGAAAAGACAGAGTTTCAACTTTTTTTTCAGATTCAGATGTTTAAAATTGTAAATTTCTGCCTCCTGGGAGATTATCCTAACCAAAAAGCAAATATGCTTATCTGAGTGGAGCATATGCCTTTCTTTGAAGTTACACCAACACTCACCAAAGGACACACAAGGATGGTGAGCAGAGCAGGATGCTGCAGCTCACTGTGAGGACCTGTCTTCCCTGCCTCTGTGCAGCTACTGTTCCTACATGGAGTTTGGACTGAACAGTTACTGGTTACAATGAACAGAAGACTGGCACAAGATATGCTCTTACTATGCTTAATATGATTGCCTTTGATTTTAGAAAAAATAAACAATCCTGTTTCTCTGGAGGAAAGAGTAAAATTATCCACATACCACATTAAAATATTCCAGGGAGCAGTCTGCTTTGTTTCTTATAGCTTTCCCCTTTCTGGTCCATACAGACAGCTTTCGTGTGAGGGGAGAGAAAAACAACTTCCATCACCTTAAAGAGAAAAGCCCTTGTCAGGGGACAGGGAAGTTTTAGGACAATTATCTTTCAGCCACAAACAAGACATGTAACCTGCTAGACTGGATTTAAAAAACACTTCCCAAGGTTTATGAAGCCTACATGTTTCCAGCAAAATCTTTTATTCATTTTCCTATTTGAAGAAAAAGTAAATAAAACTTCCCTACCTCAGGTAGCTTTTTTCTCAGATGTTATGATATTCATATTTGCAGGAGAGTTTACATGTATACTATACACCCGGGAGTTTCTCTCCAAGTCTAAAAGACTGATTAGTATTTCTTTCATGCCTGAATAGAGTTCAAAATTATCTCAACTGGAAGCAAGGGAGGGGAATCCAAATCTTTTTCTCTAACAAATCCCTTGAGCCTTACAAGAGCTCAGAAGGTAAGGTGAAGTAAGGATTGCCATGTAGAGAAATTGTGTCACTATTTTTCTAGAAGAAATAACACCAACTGTTCTTCAAATCAAAATCAAACTTGTACTAACCCAGAGAAATAATTAAATTCTTAAAACCAGTTTAATTTTGTTATTTCTCTGGCTAATCCTTTAGCATAATGCAGTTTATAACTATGCCATCTTCATGTAGTGAGCCAGTTTTTCTTTCTATATAGACATTTTTAACATATGTTTAGGAGATTGGGATAAATGAAGGCTGCTTTCTTATTGTAGAAGATTAGTGATAACTGCATTTTTGTGAAGAGATTAAAAAAACTTGGTTTAAATTTTAATCTAAACATTCTGTAAAATTAACAGGTGGCTGCCGGCACTGTAACATTATCCAACTGAAACAAGTGGTAGAAACTCTAAAATATTGTACAAGAAATGAAAATATTACTGTATTTACATCGTCAAAACAATAAGTTCTCAAAATTTACCCGTTCTTTGGTGACAGCAAAGGCATACACACACACCAAGGAAGAAAGACTGCTTATTTTCAGGAGGTACATACAGAAATAATAATGGCTTAATAGTGCTAAAGAGAAGGAATTGTGAGTTCTGGTCCTTTGCTACAAATGTTCTGATTTAGTCATTACGGAATTGATCACAGCAGAGAGACCATTTCCAGTGCCTTTAAGCAAAGTGCTTGCCATAGTCTCTGAGCATGTTTCTAGTGAGTTTTATAGCTTGTCTCATAAAGCCACACACAAGAATAACGTTTCATTCACATAGGATCCCTGGAACTGCCCACACTCTATCCCTGGAAAAGGATTAAAGTAAGAAGGAAGCTGATTAATAAAGGGCAGAGCTGTGATATCACCCTCCTCTCACTCCACAGAGGCACGTGAACACTTGCATCAGACTCACTTCCTCCTGCCACTGTGAAACACAAGTCATTGCGGCCAAAGAATTCTTTGTTTCCAAGGTGGGTTGCCCTGTGGCAGTAGCCCTGGCAAGGTGGCAATACCTCTCCTAAATACCTCCCCTCTCAACATAACCCCTTTGAACCTACATCAAGTGAAGGGTAAAAATGAGTACCTTCCCTTGGCTGTTGGTAAACTTATCACATCTCTGCAAGGAATTTATGACCTGCTGCAGTGTTCACCTGTAGTTCTCCACAGTGATACCCTACTTTCTCTAGGCTGCACTTCATGATCTTGTCATCTTCTACGTGCCCTTGGAGTCTGAGAGTTTCTGACACTCAGGACTGGGAAATGTCTCAAACTGTGGGGCAATGAGGTCAGGCCATGAGGCCTGGGAAGACTGAATGTACTCATCAATCCATCATTTCCAACCCTGCCTCAGGCTCTTCCTGCAGGATTTCCTGAAACAATACTCCTAAGGAAGGCTTCCCCTGCACTTTTCTACCCCTCCTGCACTTTCACAATGTCCTCCCTGAGTTTTTTGCTCTGGTCCCAAAAATTCTCCTGCAATGTGCTCCCAAAACCTACCTCCTCATGGGCATTCTTCACCCCTTGTCTGTAAAGTCTCTACTCCTTGCCTGGGTAATTATGCTGCAGGAGACAAGCACCAGTCTGATAGTATTATAAATATAATAAATCACTGGAATTTCTACTAATTTTGAATTCTGAAAGTCATTCTTTTCTCAGATGCTCAGCAAATCAAATGTTTTTTCACAAATTCTTGTGTCACAATAGCCTGCATATTTATTTGCTTTTTCATAAGCAGGAATTTCAGTTTTCTTCATATTTTTGCAAAGGTTATGAATTTCTAAAAAAAAATGATCTGCAATCCTCCATAGACAACACTTCAAAAGAAATGCAGGTGGGCCACATATGTTCTCTTCTTGCGAGTCTCAGCCAATCTAATGGCTTCTGGTAATATCTAGCAAAGGCCTCACAGCCCACAGCCTGCAGGTACTGTACCTTATGGAATTTGACATTACATATATTACTTGTGGTTGTCCCCTACTGGCTCGTCTTATCTCTAAAAAGGTCAGATAGAATCACTTGAGTTTTTAAACTCTCAAAGAAAAGTTAGATAAAACAATTTAAAGGCAATCTAGGATGAGCCCAAATATTTTCCACCCCACTCTTACTGAAGATGGTTGATTTTTCATATGTTCAGAGAACTAGGCTTAAAGATACTTGGGTGACTCCCTGACTAAGATGGATGATGGCAGATGATTTTATTGTCTTGAAGACAGTCAATGTACTTTATTTTTTATTTATGACACTACGCATGCATTCATCTGGATGTAAATATTCCTGCTTTCCTCCTGTGTTAGGTGAAGGGAATAAGCTCCCCAGACATAATTGCCTTTTGTCATGTTCCTCAGCAAACTCTGTGACAATCTTTGTCCTCTGACCAGGAAAGCTGTCACTGTACTGTGTCACCGTACAGGCAATGCTAAAGAAATTTACATCCTTCACAGAACAATCCTCTGAAATTAAAATATCTGGCCAAAGCCAGCCTCAGGGTCTTTAGGGTGTTGGGGTTTTTAGGGTGTTTTTCTTCTTTCTTCTTTCTTCTTTCTTTCTTCTCTCTTCTTCTTTCTTTTTTCTTTTCTTCTTTCTTCTTTCTTCTTCTTTTTCTTCTTTCTTTTCTTTCTTCTTTCTTCTTCTCTTTCTTCTTCTTTCTTTTCTTTCTTCTTTCTTCTT